>JAULBW010064632.1:0-47099 GCA_032358265.1 Vaucheria bursata
ACGTTGGTCAGCAGCGTGACGCCGAAGAGGCGGTTCGACGGCGAGCCCGCGAGCCCGACGTAGAGCGCGAACAGCACGAGCGGGATGCACGCCAGCACAGTGCCGGCGAGGATGCGGACGACGGGGCGGTCGAGGTCGATCACGCCCGCTCGAGCTCCGTGCCGAAGAGGCCGCGCGGGCGCAGCAGGAGCACCACGACGACGAGGCAGAGGGTGAAGGCGTCGAGGTAGCGCAGCGCGTCGGACGAGAGCGTCGACTCGAGCGTCACGCGGATGGCGCCGAGCACGAAGCCGCCGACGACCGCGCCCGTGAGCGAGCCGAGCCCGCCGATCACCGCGGCGATGAAGGCGTCGACGACGGGCGTGAGGCCCATGCCGGGGTCGACCGTGCCGCGCCGCGCCACCCACAGCACCGCGGCGAGCCCGGCGAGGGCGCCGGAGATGGCGAAGGCGGCGCTGATCACGCGGTTGGCGCGCACGCCCATGAGCCGCGTGACGGCGAAGTCGTCGGCCGCCGCCCGCATGGAGATGCCGAGGCTCGTCTTCTTGAGGAACAGCACCAGCAGCACCAGCGCGACCGCCGTCGAGGCCGTGGCGATGATCTGCAGCACCTGGATGTCGACGCCGCCGATGGACACGTTCTCGTTCATCCACGACGGGAACGGCACCGCCTTCGGGCGTGGGCCGAACCAGATCAGGAGCAGGTTCTGGATCGCGATCGAGAGCGCGAAGCTGGTCAGCAGCGTCGTCGTGAGGCTCGAGCCGCGAACGGGGCGGAACGCCACCCGCTCCATGCCGATGGCGGCGATGGCGGGCACCAGGATCGCGGCGGCGACCATGATCGGCAGCGGCACGTCGCGCTCGGCCAGGAAGAACATGGCGAAGCCCCCGATCGTGAGCAGCTCGCCGTGCGCGAAGTTGATCATCCGCAGGATGTTGAAGACGACCGCCAGGCCCAGCGCGAGCAGCGCGTAGGTGCTGCCCACGGCGAGCGCGTTGACGACGTCCTGGATGAGGTCGGTCACCGCGCCACCCCGATGCCGAGGTAGGCCCGCTCCACGCCGCTCGAGGCCCGCAGCTCGGCCGCGTCGCCCTCCAGCTTCACGGAGCCCGACGACAGCACGTAGGCCCGGTCGGCGAGCTCCAGCGTGCGGTCGACGTTCTGCTCCACCACGAGCACCGTCAGGCCCTCGCCGCGGAGCTGGGCCACGATGTCGAAGATCAGGTCGACGATCTGCGGGGCGAGCCCGAGCGAGGGCTCGTCGAGCAGCAGCAGCTTCGGCCCGCTCATCAGCGCGCGCCCGATGGCGAGCTGCTGCTGCTCCCCGCCCGAGAGCGACCCCGCGTGCTGCTCGTAGCGGTCCTTCAGCACCGGGAACCACGCGAGCACCCGCTCCAGCGCGTTGCCGTCGGGCGCCTGGCGCGCCACGCCGCCCATGCGCAGGTTCTCGGCCACCGTCAGCGACGCGAAGACGCGCCGCCCCTCGGGCACGAGGCTGAGGCCGAGCCGCATGCGGTCCTCGGGCGCGAGCGACGTCACGTCGCGCCCGGCGAAGAACACGCGGCCGGCCCTCGGGGCGCGCAGCCCCGAGATGCCGGCCAGCGTGGAGGTCTTGCCCGCGCCGTTGGCGCCCAGGAGGGCGACGATCTCGCCCTCCTGGACGCGCAGCGACACGTCACGGACGCCGACGATGGCGCCGTAGCCCACCGTCACGCCCTGCAGCTCGAGCAGGGCGTCGGTGGCGGGAGCCGCCTGCCTAGAACTTGAACGGCGCCACATACGACGGCTGGCCGCAGCGGATCAGCGTCGGGGTCGCGGACTCGATCTTGACCAGGCAGATGTCCTTCAGCGGCGCGTGCCCCTCGGGGAACGGCCCGTAGGTGTACTTGCCGAGGCTCAGCTCGAGGTCCTTGATCTGCTCGATGCCGCCGCGGACGGCCGAGGGCGCGGAGTCGCCCGCGAGCTCGGCGGCCTTGGCGAAGATCATCACCTGGTCGTAGCCGGCACCGGTGAACGGCGCGTTGGAGATCTCCTTGCCGCTCGCGGTGTACTCGTCGAGCATCGTCTTCAGGGCGGAGCCCTCGGCCGGGAAGCCGTGCGAGGTGAACACGAAGCCCTCGGCGGCGTCGGCGCCCGCGGCGTCCACGAACGAGGCGTCGTCGTTGCCGTCGGCCGCGATGACCGGCGTCTCGACGCCGGCGGCGCGCAGCTGCTTGAGGAACGCCGCGGAGTCCGGCACGTAGATGTACGAGTAGATGACGTCCGGCTGCGTGTCGAGGTCCTTGATGTTGTTGACCTGCGGCGCGTAGTCGGTCGAGCCCGAGGTGAAGGTGTCCTCGCCGGAGACCGTGCCGCCGCAGATGTTCGAGAACGCGTCTGCGAAGTACTGCGGCGTGGTGTCGAGGGCCTCGGTGTCGGGCGAGCGCAGCAGGTACGCCGTCTTGTAGCCCTGCTCGCAGGCGTACTCGGCGGCCATCGAGGCCTGCTGGTTGTCGCTGAACAGCGAGATGAACATGTAGTCGCCCACGGCCTGCGGCGTGCGCACCGACGTGTTGCAGCTCGAGAGCGCGGGGATCTGCGCCTGCTGCGCGAGCTGGCCCGAGGCGATGGCCTGCGAGTTCTCGCACGCCACGATCAGCGCGTCGACGCCGGAGTCGATCAGCTCCTGCGTCGTCTGCACGGCCAGCGCGGCGTCGAACTTGTTGTCCTTGACCTCGATGCGCACCTGCTTGCCGCCGATGCCGCCCGCCGCGTTGAGCTTCTCCGCGGCGAACTTGGCGCCGTCGATGACCGGGTTGTCGTAGGGCGCGAAGGCACCGGTCTGCGAGACCGACATGCCGATCACGTACTCGCCGCCGGACCCGTCGGCGGGCTGGATGCCGCCGGCGGCCGAGGTGTCGGCCGCGGAGCTCTCGGCGGGCGCGGCGGTGTCCTCGGGCGCCGCCGTCGTCTCCGCCGCCGCGCTCGTCTCGGCCGGTGCCGAGCTCTCCGCGGGGGCCGCGGCCGACGTCGCCGGTGCCGCGCTCTCGGTGGTGTCCTCGTCGTCGTCGCCGCACGCCGCGACGACGAGCGCGAGGCTCGCCGCGGCCACGCCCAGCGCGACCCGCAAGGTCCGTCGTCCGCTCATGGTCTCCCTCCTCCGTGGGTTCCCTCCGTGGCGGCGGCCCCTGCCGCCGCCATGCGATCGTCGCCCCCGCGGGCGGTGACGTCGATCACGAACGTGCCGTCCTCCGTGGCCTGCAGGACGTCGCCGTCGTGCAGGACGATGGTCGTCGTCGGCGCCTGCACCACCGCCGGCCCGGCCACCCGCGCTCCCGCCGCCAGCGTAGCCGTGTCGTGGATCGCGGCGTCGACCCAGCCGTCGCCCTCCCAGATCGGCCGCGTGCCGACGGCCGCGTCCGACTCGGCGGCGACCCGCAGCGGCGGGGCCGGCGCGGCCTGGCCCGTCGCCACGAGGTACGCAGACGCCATCGAACCCGTCCGTCCGACACCCGCCCCGCAGTGGAGGAAGACGGTGCCGGGCGAGTCCTGGACGATCTGGACGAACTGCGCGACCTCGCCTTCGGAGGGGATCTGGCCGTCGCGAATCGGGAAGTGCACGACCTGCATGCCGAGCGAGCCGATGAGCGCGTCGTCCTCCCAGGCATTTTCCTCGGCGCGCAGATCGACGATGGTCGTGACGCCGGCGGCGGCCAGCCCGTCGAAGGACTTCGGGTTGGCCCCGGCCCACACCTTGTCGTCGACGTGGCGCAGCTTGTCGACCCCGCTCACGCCTTCGACCTGGTCGACACCGACGCCGGCGCGCGCGACGCCGTGCAGGCCGATGATGACCAGGTTCCCGATGAGGAGGAAGGCGACGAACGCAACCGCGGCGTGACGCGCGATGAGCGACATCCGCCGGAGCGGTAGGCGACGCATGATCGTCTTCATTCTCCACCTCATCGGCGCAAGATGCGACAGGTGAGATGGGTCATGTGACTCACGACCGCGGCCGCTGAACAGGGGTGATGCCCCTCATGAGGCGATGCTCATGCACCGAAGTCTTCCATCATCGTGCGGATCTCTCCGGTCGCCCCCGGCGGACTGATGTGGAAGTCGTCGTCGGCACCCATGACTCGTGTCCACTCGTCGCGCAGCTTCTCGGGGGTGAGAGGTCGACCCTTGAACCCGCTGTTGAGCGAGAGCGCGACACGCCCAACGTACCCACCGCCCACGGTGAACCACTCTCCCGTGGTCGGGCAGTCTTCGTGCACGAGGTACGCGGCCAACGGCGCGACCTGGTCGGGTGAGAGCCAGTCGGCGAGCTCCGGCGACCACTTGATGGGACCGAAGTCGTTGCCGCGGACGGACGCGTAGGGCGCGATCACGTTGACCTTGATGCCGAACGGTGCGCCTTCGATCGACTGGGCCCGCGTCAGCCCGACGACCGCGAGCTTGACCGCGCTGTACAGGGACATGCGCGGGATGCCCCCGATCGCGGCGCCGGACGAGACGTGCAGGATGCGCCCGTAGCCGCGCTGCTTCATGATGCGCCATGCAGGACGCGTGACGTTCATCGCGCCCGCGATGTGCGTGTCGAGCATCGCCTGGGTCAGGTGCGGTTCCATCTCGTCGACCGGCGCCTGCCGCACGACGCCCGCGTTGTTGATGACGATGTCGACCGCGCCCCAGGCGTCGACCGCCGCCTGCACGATGCGCTCTGCGCCGTCCGGGTCCGCGATCGAGTCGGTGCTCACGATCGCGTCGCCGCCCGCCGTTCGTATCTGATCGACCACGGCGAAGGCCGGGTTGACGTCCGGCGCGTCGACCACGCCGTCGGTGTCGCTGATGCCGACTCCGAGGTCGTTGACGACCACTCGCGCGCCGCGTGACGCGAGCAGCAGCGCGTATGCGCGGCCGAGGTTGCGGCCGGCGCCGGTGACGATCGCAACCTTGCCGTCGAATCGCATCTCGCTCATGCGCCGTCTCCCACTGGTTCCGTGCCGCTGAACGCGAGCTCCTCGGGTTTGCTCACGTAGCGAAGGGGCTGGATCGTGAGGTCGGCGACCGCCACCGACGCCGACACGGGGTGGTAGGGCTCGGCGCTCGGGTGCACCCAGTCGCCGTGCGCGAAGGCGTCGAGGCGGGGGCGCACGCGCTCGGCGCGCGCGGGCACGACGTCGGTGTCGATCTGCACGAGTCGAGACCCGCGCGGCGTCGCCGCGAGCGCAACGGTCGTGGTGTACGCGATGTCGTCCGGGCCGAGCGGCTCGGGATCGACTCCGGTGAGCGCGACGAGCACGCAGCCGTCGACGGACGCCGAGGCGGTGACCACGTCGTAGCCGCGCCGCAACTCGACGTCGCCGAGTTGCGCGGGGTATCCCCATCGCTCGCGCAGTGCCTTCGCGGCCTCGGGGTTGTCGACGATGCAACCCTGCACGAGACCGCGTGGGCGGAGGCCGCTACGACAGCCGATGCGCGCCTGTGCCATGCGGAACGCGCCCCAAGGGCTCTCGTGACAGCTCCAGAACTGCAGGACCAACGTCGGCGGGTTGGTGGGGTGGAGGCCGCTCGGCAACGAGCGTTGACGGCCGCCGACTCGGATCTCGAAGAGCGCTTGCACGACCTCCGCACCCGGCAGCGTCACCGCTGCGGTTCCGAACGACTCGAGCGTGGCCTGGTGCGCCCGCAGCTCGTCCAACGACGCAGTGCCCATCAGCATGCGGCTGACTCCCGGAAATGCGGCATCACCTCTGACGCGAACAGGCGCATCGACGCCAGTACGTCGGCCTGCGGGACCACCTCGAGCCCGTTCAGCAGGAAGTTGATGCCGGTGAGACCCAGCGACTCCCACCGCTTCAACGCGGCGACGATGATGTCGGGGTCGCCGACGCAGATGCCCTCGGGGATGCCGTACGCGTCGCCTGGCCCGCCCGACTTCGTGCGGTCGGTCCTCGGGGCCAGGTTTCCGAGGGACTGGTAGGCCCGCGTCGGATAGGCCTCCCGCGTCCACATCAGATGCGAGTTGGTGAGCCCGAACGTTCCGACCATCCCCATGCCGGCCTTGGCGGCAGCCGCGGGGTCCTCGTGGCAATAGAGGAAGTTGAGCGTCGTGACCTCGCTGGTCACGACCGAGCCCACCGGGTCGCAGCTCTGGATGCGCCGGAAGTACTCCTTCGTGCGTCGCTCCTGCTCCGCATATCCGGCCGCGGCCACGCCGAGGCAACCGAGCCCGCGCTCGGCGGCATCGAGCTCCGTACCGGGGCTGGTCACCGTGACCCACATCGGCGGGTGCGGCTTCTGCACCGGTTTCGGCAGCACGTTGCGCTCTGGCATCGAGAAGCACCGCCCGTCGTGGGCCACGTGCTCGTCGCGCCACATCTTCGGGAGCACCCGGACGAACTCGTCCCAGGTCTTCTTCGTATCGTCGGGATCGACGCCGAACCCACCGAGCTCGGTCCACGTCGAGCTGCGCGCCGTGCCGACCTCCAGCCGTCCCTTCGAGATGATGTCGAGGGTCGCGCAACGCTCTGCGACGCGTATCGGGTGGTTCATCTCGGGGACGCACACGACCGCGCCGTGGCCGATGCGCACCCGTTCGGTCTGTGCAGCGACGGCGGCGAGCACGACCTCAGGCGCCGAGCAGTGGGAGTACTCCTCGAGGAAGTGGTGCTCCACCGCCCATACGGCGTCGAATCCGAGCTCGTCCGCGAGCCGGGCCTGCTCGAGGGCGTTGTGGAACACCGCGCTCTCGACCTCGGTCGTGAACGGCCGCGGCGTGGACATCTCGAAGAAGATGCCGAACTTCATGCGCCTCCCCTGCAACCCGCGTTCGGGACCGTCGGCGACCGTAGCCGCCGCCGGCCGGGCGTACCTCCGGTGAACGCGTAGGGTCTGCGTCCGTGGCGAAGCGACCAGCAGTCGACCGGTTCCGGGACGCCGCCGAGGGCTCCGGCATCGAGATCGAGGTGTCCCGGTATCCCGAGGGCACCAAGACCGCGGCGGATGCTGCTCGCGCGATCGGGTGCGAGGTCGACCAGATCGTGAAGTCGCTCGTGTTCGTGGGGGAGACCGACGGGCTCGCGGCGCTCGCGCTCACGGCCGGACCCAACCGCGTCGATGTCGACAAGCTCGCCGCGCATCTCGGCGCCGCGGTGCGCCGGGCCAACGCCGACGAAGTGCGCGCGGCGACCGGGTTCGCCATCGGCGGCACGCCGCCGTTCGGGCACCCCGCGCCGCTGCGAACGGTCGTCGATCCGCACCTGATGCGGTTCACCACGGTGTGGGCCGCGGCTGGCACGCCGGACTCCGTCTTCCCGCTCTCGCCCCACGACCTCGTGCGCGTGACCGCCGGTGAAGTCGTCGACGTGACCGAGGCCGACCGATGAGTGCCGCGACCGACCGATGACCGTCGAGCCGTTCCGCATCGAGGTGGCGGAGCCCGTGCTTGAGGACCTGCGCCGCCGGCTGCGCGCGACGCGATGGCCCGACGACGCGCCCGGTGAACCGTGGGCGCTCGGCACCGACCTCGCGTACTTGCGCGAGCTCTGCGACTACTGGGCCGACGGCTTCGACTGGCGGCGCGTCGAGACCGAGCTCAACGCGACCCCGCAGTTCACCGCCGGCATCGACGGCCAGCGCATCCACTTCGCGCATGCTCGCAGCCCGCACGCCGACGCGTTGCCCCTCGTGATCCACCACGGCTGGCCGGGCACGTTCGCGGAGTTCCTCAAGGTGCTGGGTCCGCTCACCGACCCGGTGGCGCACGGAGGACGGGCGGAGGATGCGTTCCACGTCGTGTGCCCGTCGCTCCCCGGGTTCGGCTTCTCCGATCCGCCGCGCGAGGCCGGCTGGACGCCGCACCGGATCGCCGGCGCCGCGAGCGAACTGATGCACCGCCTCGGCTACGCGCGCTACGGCGCGCAGGGCGGCGACTGGGGAGCGATGATCAGCTCGCAGCTAGGTCTCGTCGACCCGTCCCGCGTCGTCGGCATCCACCTCAACATGGTCATCGCCCCGCCACCGCGCGACGGCGACCCCATGGCCGGCCTCACGGACAAGGAGCGCGCGCTCGTCACGGAGATGCGCTCGCGCGGCCGCGACGAGATGGGCTACCAGCAGATCCAGGGCACCCGGCCGCAGTCCGTGTCGGTCGGACTCAACGACTCGCCCTCGGGGCTCGCGGCATGGATCGTCGAGAAGTACCGCGCCTGGAGCGACTGCGCCCGCGCCGACGGCACACGAGACGTCGAGCGCCGCTTCACCAAGGACGAGCTGCTCACCTGCATCACGATCTACTGGGTCACCGAGACCATCGGCTCGGCGAACCGCCTCTACGCCGAGACCCGGCGGGTCGGCCCCGGCGCGTCACTGCCGATGTCGCGGGTCCCGGTGCCCATGGGATACGTGCGCTTCCCCGGCGACGGCTTCATGCCGCCGCGCGCGTGGGTGGATCGGCTCTACGACGTCCACCGCTGGACCGAGATGCCGGAGGGCGGGCACTTCCCCGCCCTGGAGGTGCGCAAGCTGCTCGTCGAGGACGTCCGCGCCTTCTTCCGACCCCTCCGCTGAAGGCCCCCGCAGGGCCGATTCCCACGCTCCGTGGCGGGTGCGCCCGACAGGGCGCGACCAGCTGTGAGCCGAGCGGCCCTTTCTCCTGGGCCCCCTTTTCCGTGCCCCACCCGGCCACGTACGGTGACCCCTCGTGGATGAACTGTTCGCCGACCTCGACGACGCGGCCCGGCTCGCGCTGGACGTCGCCCTCGGCACGGCTGCCGCGCTCGGCGATCACCTGTGCGGCACCGAGTACCTGATGCTCGGCATCTTCGCCACGGCACGGGGCGAGATGTCGGAGGTGGGGGAGCTCTTCGTGCTCGACGAGCTCCGCATCGAGCGGGCCATCCAGAAGATCCGTGACGGGCACTTCTCCGGTGCCGAGTACGACGGTGATCCGCCGCTGTCGCCGCGGGCCCGCATCGCCGCGTGCACGAAGCGCCATGACGGCAGCGGCCCGACCGGCGTGTTCGAGCTGCTGGCCGGGGTGCTCGCCGACGACAACTCCGGCGCGTGCAACGTGTTGCGCGAGCTCGGTGTGCGTCCCGAAGAGGTGCGGCGCCTCGCCGCCTACGGCACGCGCCACCTCACCAAGGAAGAAGCCGCGGTGTTGCTCGAGATGCTCGATCGGCGTCGCCTCGATCGGCACCGGCCGTGGTGGGGTCCGACCCCCGAGACCAAGGGCATCGCGGTCCCCATGGACGGTCGCCGCGAGCTCGAGATCGCTCGCAGCGTGTCTGCGGTCGCGACCTTCGGTGGTTTGCAGGTCTCCGACGGCGGCTTCGGCTTCACGCTGCGCGTCGAGTCACTCCGTCCGTGGGTGCTCCCGCCGGCGCTCGAACCGCCGGAGATCCTCGTGCCCGGTCGCGCGCCGACGCACCGCGTCGGTCCCGACATGTTGCGCTTCGAGCTCGTGTTCGCCGACGGCGAGCGCGTCAACAACCTGACGCCGGTGGAGCGCTGGCGCATGGAGCGCCCGACCGGCCCGATCCTCCTGCCGCTGTCGACGCGCACCGAGATCACGAGCACGAACGATCGCCGCCACGTCGAGCACCGCATCGTCACCACTGACTGGTGGGTGTGGCCGCTGCCGGCGCCCGGCACCATCGAGATCCGGCTCGACTGGCCGGCCGAGGTGCTGTCGGGCCTGACGTCCTTCGACGCCCGCCCCCTGCTCGCCGCCGCCAGCTCCCTCCAGGTCACGACGTAGTTTCGACCTCACTCGCTCGGCTGCGCCTCGCTCCGTTCGGTCGAGCGGGACGCGGATTGCGGGCTACGCGGTGCCGCGGAGGGAGGAGCGTTCCTGCGCGAGGTACCAGGCGTAGGTGGACTCGATGCCTTCGCGCAGCGGGGTGCTGGGCTTCCAGCCGAGGCCGTTGAGCTTCGCGACGTCGAGCACCTTGCGGGGCGTGCCGTCGGGCTTGCTCGTGTCGAACGCCAACGTGGCCTCGGGGTGCACGACGTCGCGCACCATCTCGGCGAGCTCGCGGATCGTCAGGTCCTGCCCGGTGCCGACGTTGATGTGCTCGAGATCCTCGTAGTTGTCCATCAGGAACACGCACGCGTCGGCGAGGTCGTCGACGTGGAGGAACTCGCGCATCGCGCTGCCGGTGCCCCAGATCTCGACCTCGTCGCGACCGTCACGCCGTGCGTCGTCGAACTTGCGGATCAGTGCGGGGATCACGTGGCTCGACGTGAGGTCGAAGTTGTCGCCGGGCCCGTAGAGGTTGGTGGGCATCGCGGAGATGAAGTTGGAGCCGTACTGGCGCTTGTAGGCCTGGCAGAGCTTGATTCCCGCGATCTTCGCGATTGCGTACGGCTCGTTGGTGGGCTCGAGGGTGCCGGTGAGCAGCTCGGACTCGGTGATCGGCTGCGTCGCGTTGCGGGGGTAGATGCACGAGCTGCCGAGGTACAGCAGCTTCTCGACGCCGAACTCGTGGGCGGCCTGCACCACCGTGGCGTGGATCATCATGTTGTCGTAGATGAACTCGGCGGGGCGCGTGGAGTTCGCCATGATGCCGCCGACCGTGCCGGCGACGAGGTACACCTGCTGGGGTCGGTGCTCCGCCATCCACGCGTTGACCGCGGCCTGATCACGCAGGTCGAGCTCGCGGCGCCGGGCCAGGAGCAGCTGGTCGTAGCCGGCAGCGCGGAGGCGGCGTTCGATCGCCGAGCCCACGAGACCGCCGTGTCCGGCGACGAAGATGCGCGTGTCGGTGGGGGTCGCTCCCAACATGCGGACACGCTACCGGTCCGTCTTCCACGGGCACGCGCACCCCGTCGTGACGGCCGCGCTCGGCCCCACCCGACCCGTGCCTGTCGCCGCGGCTCGGAAGCTGACGCTCTGCTTGCCCGAAAAAAGAGAATGTGTTCTACTGCGGCCCGTGCCAGAGCTCCATGAGATCACAGCGACCTTGGAGTACCCCTACACCCGCACGACGGGTCCCGTCGTCGGGCCGTTCCTCACCGGCGTGCGCGACGGCAAGCTCCTCGGCAACCGCTGCGGTGATCGGGTGCTCTTCCCACCTCTCGAGTACGACCCCGACACCGGGGCGTCGCTCGATCCCGACTTCGTCGAGGTCGGGCCCGGCGGCACCGTCGGGGCCTGGACGTGGGTGGAGACCCCGACGCGCAAGCACCCGTTCTCCCATCCGTTCGCGTTCGCGCTGATCACGCTGGACGGCGCGGACACGCCGTTCGTGCACGCCATCGACGCAGGTTCGATCGACGAGATGTCGACGGGCATGCGCGTCAAGGCGCAGTACCGCGACGAGCGGCACGGCGCGATCACGGACGTGTACTTCGTGCCCGAGGCGAAGGCGAAGAAGCAGCGGATCACGAAGGGCGAGGAGCCCGTCACGATCACCGAGCACCTCATCGGCGTGCAGCTGCGCGAGCCGATGTTCCCCCATCGCGTGCGGTTCGCGAAGGGTCTGCTCGAGGGCCGCATCATCGGCCAGAAGTCGTCGGTGAGCGGCAAGGTGTACGTCCCAGGTCGCGGCTACGACAACCTCGAGCGCGTGCTGCTGACGGAGGCCGACGAGGTCGTGGTCGCCGACGTGGGCACGGTCACCTCGTTCACGGTGATCACGCCCGTGCAGTACTACGGCCAGAAGGAGACCGAGCCCTACATCCGTTGCTCGATCCTCCTCGACGGTGCGGATTCCCCGATCATCGGCGTCGACATCCGCGACATCCCGCTCGACGAGTTCCGCATCGGCATGCGCCTCAAGGCGGTGTGGAAGCCGTCCGCCGAGCGATCGGTCGACGATGTCGACAACCGCTGGGGCGCGGTGTGGGAAGACGTCATCGAGCGCTGGGAGCCCACGGGCGAGCCCGACGTCCCGTTCGAGCAGCTCTCCGAGCACAACTGGTAGGCGGAACGACGACCCCATGACTTCCACCGAGGCCGACGTGGCCTGCACACCACAGACGATCGGACGCGACGAGGCCGACCAATGAGCACTGACAACGACATCGCGATCGTCGCGGTTTCCCAGACGCCGTCCTACGCGGCGTTCGACGGGGCCGAGCCGGTCATGATCATGAACTGCGTCAACGATCTGCTGACGCGCACCGGCCTCGAGCGCAAAGACCTCGAGTTCACGATCGCCGGCAGCTGCGACTACCTCTCCGGTCTCCCGTTCGCGTTCGTGCAGAACATCGACGGCGTCGGCGCCTGGCCGCCGGTGTACGAGAGCCACGTCGAGATGGACGGCGCGTGGGCGCTGTTCGAGGGCTGGCTGCGGCTGATGCTGGGCGACATCGACGTCGCGCTCGTCATCGGCTCGGGCAAGTCGTCGCCCGGCGAGGCTCGCGCGACGTTCCCGTTGCAGACCGATCCCTACGTGTCGGCGCCGCTCGGCATCGACCCGGTGTCGCTGGCCGGCATCCAGGCGCGTTCCCTGATCGACGCCGGCAAGGCGAGCGAGAAGGCGTTCGCCGAGGTCGTGGCGCGCAGCCGCCGCAACGCCCTCGGAAACCCCTACGCGCAGATCAAGACGGTGATCCGGTCCGAGGACCTCCTCGACGAGCCGTACGACACGGCACCGCTGCGCAAGCACGACGTCGCGCCGAACTCCGACGGCGCCGCCGCGATCATCATCGCCCGCGGCGCACGGGCACGTGAGCTGACCGCCAACCCGGTGTGGATCCGCGACATCGACCACCGCATCGAATCGCACTACCCCGGGCTCCGCGATCTCACGACGTCGGTGAGCACGAAGCTCGCGGCGGAGAAGACCGGTGCCACCAAGGGTCCGATCGACGTCGCGGAGCTGCACGTCGTGCACAGCCCGGAAGAGATCATCTTGCGCGAGGCCCTCGGTCTCGGCGAGGACGCGAACGTCAACCCGTCGGGCGGTCCGCTCGCCGGCAACCCGGTCATGGCGACCGGCCTCGTCCGCATCATCGAGGTGGCGCAGCGGATCATGGACGGCGAGGCCAACCGCGGCGTCGCCCACGCATCGAGCGGTGGCGCGCTGCAACAGAACCTGCTCGCCGTGCTGGAAGGGGACAAGTGATGGGGAAGCCGGCAGCGGTCATCGGCATCGGCCAGACCAAGTACAAGCGCCAGCGCGACCTCACCCTCGACGGCCTCGTCCGCGAGGCAGCGCTCCGCGCGCTCGAAGATGCCGAGCTCACGTTCGCGGACATCGACGCGGTCGTCATCGGCAAGGCACCTGACGCGCTCGAAGGCGTGATGATGCCCGAGCTGTCGCTGTGCGACGCGCTCGGCGCGGTCGGCAAGCCCATCCACCGTGTGCACACCGCGGGTTCGGTGGGCGCGTCGACCGCCATCTCGGCCGCGACGCTCGTCGAGTCCGGTCGCTACGACCGCGTGCTCGTGGTGTGCTACGAGAAGCAGTCCGAGGGCAACGCCACCTGGGCGCTCTCCGGCGGCCGCTCGGGCGGCCAGGGCGCGGGCGGCACGTTTGCCCCGTGGATCCGCAGCTACATCCAGCGCTCGAACGCGCCGGAGCACATCGGGTGGAAGGTCGCGGTCAAGGATCGCCTCAACGCGCTGAAGAACCCCTACGCGCACCTGCACCTGAAGGACATCTCGATCGACATGGTCAAGGAGTCCCCGATGCTGTGGGACCCGCTCCACTTCCTCGAGTCGTGCCCCTCGTCGGACGGCGCCGCGGCGGTCGTCATCGGCAGCGAGGCGGCGGCCAAGAAGGCCCCGAAGAAGCCGGCGTGGATCATCGCCCACGCGAAGCGCACCGAGTTCGGCCAGTTCCCAGGGCGTGACACCGTCAAGCCGCAAGCGGGCGTCGACTGCGCGGCCGCCCTCTACAAGAAGGCCGGCATCACGAACCCGCGCAAGCAGATCGACGCGGCCGAGATCTACGTGCCGTTCTCCTGGTACGAGCCCATGTGGCTCGAAGGTCACCTCATCGCGCCCGAAGGTCAGGGGTGGAAGATGACCGACGAAGGCGCGACCGAGATCGGCGGCGACTTCCCGGTCAACATGTCGGGTGGCGTGCTCTCGTCGAATCCGATCGGTGCATCCGGACTCATCCGCTGCCTCGAGGCGGCGAACCAGGTGCGGGGCACGGCTGGCGACTACCAGGTCGACGGTGCAAAGGTGGCGATGGGCCATGCCTACGGCGGCGCGGCCCAGTACTTCGCCATGTGGATCGTGAGCTCGGAGCTGCAACCCGAGTTCGCCTGAACTCGACTCGGGAGAGCAACTGATGGGCATCTGCGACGGCCGCGTCGTCATCGTGACCGGAGCGGGCCGGGGACTCGGGCGCGCACACGCGCTCGAGTTCGCGCGTGAAGGTGCCGCGGTCGTCGTCAACGACCTCGGTGTCGAGCGCGACGGTTCCGGCGGCGCCTCCGGGCCCGCGCAGGAGGTCGTCGAGGAGATCAAGGGCTTCGGTGGCCGGGCGCTCGCCAACGGCGCGGACGTCGCGGACTGGGCACAGGTCGAAGCGATGATCGCCCAGGCGGTCTCGGAGTTCGGCCGCATCGACACCCTCGTCAACAACGCGGGCTTCCTGCGTGACCGCATGCTCGCGAACATGAGCGAGGCGGAGTGGGACTCCGTCATCCGCGTGCACATGAAGGGTCACTTCCTCCCGGCGCGCCACGCCATCGCCTACTGGCGCGACGAGGCGAAGGCCGGTCGCGAAGTCGTCGGTCGGGTCGTCAACACGAGCTCCGGCGCGGGTCTGTTGGGATCCATCGGTCAGGGCAACTACGCGGCGGCCAAGGCCGGCATCGCGCTGCTCACCGTGCAGGAAGCCGCGGAGTGGGGCCGCTACGGCGTGCTCGTCAACGGCATCGCGCCCGACGCGCGCACGCGCATGACGGAAGGCGTCTTCTATTCCGGCGACACGCCCGAGGGCTGGGACGAGAAGGCGCCCGAGAACGTGTCGCCGCTCGTCGTGTGGCTCGGCAGCAGCGACTGCGACGTGACCGGCCGCGTCTTCGAGGTGTGGGGCGGCCACATCGCGCCCGCCGACGGCTGGCAGCACGGCCCCGCGAAGGACATCGGCCGCAAGTACGAACCCGCTGAGGTCGGCGCGACCGTGCGCGAGCTCATCGCCAAGGCCCCGGCCCCCGGCCCCGTCTACGGCGCCCAATAACCCAGTCTCCCGTTCTGGCTCGCTTTTCCGCCCCTCCCGGGGCGGGAATGCGAGCCAGAACGAGCAATCGAGGAGGACGAGCAGCGTGAACTTCGACGACACCCCGGAGGAAGCCGCGTTCCGGGCCGAGGCCCGGGCCTTCCTCGAGGCGCACGCGAAGCCGAAGTCCGCCGACAGCCTCGGCTCGTCCTTCTACGCGCAGAAGCCCACCCCCGAGGGCGAGCTCGAGCACGTGCGCGAGTGCAAGGCCTGGCAGAAGGTCAAGTACGACAACGGCTGGGCCGGGCTCACGTGGCCGAAGGCGTACGGCGGCCGCGGCCTCACGAGCGTGCAGCAGGGCATCTTCAGCCAGGAGGAGAGCAAGTTCGACGTGCAGTCGGGCGTGTTCTCCGTCGGCATCGGCATGGCCGGTCCCACGATCATCGTCCACGGCACCGACGCGCAGAAGGAGCGATTCCTCGACCCGATGCTCCAGGGCGTCGAGGTGTGGTGCCAGCTCTTCAGCGAGCCGAACGCGGGCAGCGACCTCGCGGGGCTGCGCACCTCTGCGGTCCGCGACGGCGACGAGTGGATCGTCAACGGGCAGAAGGTCTGGAACTCGGGCGCCCACTACAGCGACTGGGGCATCCTCCTGACGCGCAGCGACCCCGAGGCGCCGAAGCACAAGGGCATCACCTACTTCCTCGTCGACATGCGCACGCCCGGCATCGACGTGCGTCCGCTGAAGCAGATCACCGGCGCAGCGCACTTCAACGAGGTGTTCCTCGAGGATGTGCGCATCCCGCACGAGAACATCCTCGGCGCACCGAACGCCGGCTGGGGGCCGATCCTCACCACGCTCGCCAACGAGCGGACGCTGATCGGTGGGGGACAGGGTCAGGTCAAGATCGGCGATCTGCTCGCGCTCGCGAAGCACTTCGGTGTTGACGGCGACCCGAACATCCGCCAGGAGCTCATGCGGCAGCACTCCTACCTCGAGACGATGCGCTTCCTCGGATACCGCGTGCAGACCGCGGCGTCGAAGGGCGCGCAGCCCGGGCCCGAGAGCTCCGTGCTGAAGCTCGCGGCGTCGCGCAAGCTCGAGCACGCGGGCAACCTCGTCCTCGCGATCGAGGGCGCCGCCGGCATGCTCGCCGACGACGACGCATACCAGCACGGCTTCTGGCAGGGGCAGTTCCTCAGCCAGTGGGCCAGCCGCATCGGCGGCGGCACCGATCAGGTGCAGCGCAACATCATCGGCGAGAACGTCCTGGGACTGCCGAGCGAGCCGCGCGTCGACAAGGGCATCCCCTTCCGCCAGATCCCGACGTGAGCTGCGCTCGCTAACTGCTCGACGACGATCGCCGCAGCTCGCCGAGCATCGCGCGCAGGAACAGCACGACGCCGAGCATCTCGAGCAGCTCCTGCGTGCCGGTGAGGACGTGCATGCCGTCGCCGAGGTAGTTGTGGCCGTCGTTGAGCAGCAGGGCCTCGAGCACCTCGATGCCGAGCGCCGACGCGATGAAGAGCAGACCGGCGCCGACGAGGCGGCGCCGTGCGACGCGCGGCAGAAGCCGCACCGCGCGCAGCAGGACGCGCGCCGCGACGACGGTCGCGGCGGTGCCCGGGATGATCCACGCGTACTTGCCGAGAACCGGTACGTCGACGCGATCGGAGAGCAGCTCGCCGGCGGCTTCGTGGAGGCTCACCATCTCGTCGAGCGACATGAGGCCGACGACGAACGCGAGGAGCCACCAGGCGGGCGCGTCGGTGGCGCCGGCGCGATGGCGTTCCGCGGCAAGGAGGGCGACGGCTGTGGCGGCCGCGGCCATCAGCACCACCGCGTACCAGGTGGGGAGGTTGCCTTCGCCGTTGATGTCGAGGAAGCGCTGCACGCGATCGGGGCTCCGATCCGAGGTCGCGTACACGAGGTTGACCACCACGCCGATCGACGTGAGCGCGAACGCGACGAGCCCGAGCGCGAGGCAGACGCGCTCCTCGTCGAGGGGCACGACGAGAACCGGTCGCGCCCGCTGCTGTGCTCTGTCGCCCACGCCTTGCCATCCGCCCGGTGAAGTTCGCCCGTCGTTCACCTGGCGTTCCTTGGATACCACATTGGTGCACGGGTGCCTACGGTCACAGCGACCGTGGCCGCGGCCTACGCTCGCCGGCGATGGACTTCGACGACACCCCCGAAGAAGCGGCGTTCCGCACCGAGGTGCGGGCCTTCCTGAACGCGCACGCGCCTCGTGCGCGCGCTGGCGACGTCCCCGACGAAGGCTCGCTGTTCATCACGGATCACGAGCAGGAGCAGCGCTACGTCCAGCGCTGCCGCGAGTGGCAGGCCGCGAAGTACGACCTGGGCTGGGCCGGCATCACGTGGCCGAAGGAGTTCGGGGGACGGGGCGGTACCGGCATCGAGGACGGCATCTTCCACGAAGAGGAGGCGCGCTACATCTCGGCCTCCGGCGTGTTCTCGGTGGGCATCGGCATGGCCGGTCCGACGGTGATCGTGCACGGCACCGACGCGCAGAAGGAGCGCTATCTGCCGCCCATGCTGCGCGGCGAGGAGATCTGGTGCCAGCTCTTCAGCGAGCCGAACGCGGGCAGCGACCTCGGTGGGTTGCGCACGTCCGCGGTGCGCGACGGCGACGAGTGGATCGTCAACGGGCAGAAGGTCTGGACGTCCGGCGCGCACTACAGCGATTGGGGCATCCTGCTGACGCGCAGCGACCCGGACGCGCCGAAGCACCGCGGCATCACGTACTTCCTCGTCGACATGCGCACTCCAGGCATCGAGGTGCGCCCGCTGCGGCAGATCACCGGCGCGGCGCACTTCAACGAGGTGTTCCTCGAGGACGTGCGCATCCCGCACGAGAACGTCATCGGTGAGGTCAACGCGGGCTGGGGTCCGATGATGACGACGCTCTCCAACGAGCGCGCGCTCATCGGCGGGGCCGTCGGTCGTGGCAGCTACGACGATGTCGTGCAGTTGGCGCAGGCACGCGGGCTCAACGCCGACCGCCTCGTCCGGCAGGAGCTCGCGCGCTGCTACACCCGCGGGCGCCTGCTCGAGTTCCTCGGCTATCGGGTGCGCACCGCGGCCTCGAAGGGCGCGGTGCCCGGGCCCGAGAGCTCCGTGATGAAGTTGCTCGTGAGCCAGCACCTCGCCGCGAAAGGCGACCTCGTCGTGGCGCTGTGCGGTGCGGACGGGATGCTCGCGGGACGCGACGCGCCCGACGACGGTCGCTGGCAGATGGAGTTCCTCGGGCAGTGGGGCGCTCGCATCGGAGGCGGCACCGACCAGGTGCAGCGCAACACGATCGGCGAGAAGGTTCTCGCGCTCCCACCCGAGCCTCGCGTCGACAAGGGCATCCCCTTCCGCGACATACCGAGCTGAGCGCTCCGCGTACGCTGTGCCCGCCGGTGGGGGAGCCGGCAACGGTCGAGGGGGATCACATGGAGTTCGGCATCTTCGTCCAGATGCGGCTGGCGGGCCCGCAGGCCCACGACGCGAAGGCGGAGCACGACGCGTGCATGCTCGACCTGGCGATGATCCAGGCCGCCGACGCGCACAACTGGAAGTACGCGTGGGTGAGCGAGCACCACGCGCTCACCGAGTACTCGCACCTGTCCGCCAGCGAGTCGTTCATCCCGTACGCGCTCGCCACCACCGACCGCATCCACGTCGGCTCCGGCATCTGGCCGCTCAACCCCGCGCAGAACCATCCCGTGCGGCTCGCGGAGCGCGCGGCGATGTGCGACCTGCTCTCACACGGACGGTTCGAGTTCGGCACGGGTCGCGGCGCCGGCAGTTGGGAGATCGGCACGTTCGAGGTCGATCCCGACACGACGAAGGCGACGTGGGAGGAGGTCATCCCCGAGTTCAAGGAGATGTGGGGATCGCGCTTCTACTCGCACAAGGGCACCGCGTTCTCGATGCCGGAGCGCAACATCCTGCCGAAGCCGTGGGGTGGCGGCGACTCGCATCCGCCGCTGTGGTGCGCGGCAGGCAACACGCCCACCTATGAGCGCGCCGCGCTTCGCGGCGTCGGTGTGCTCGGCTTCACCGTCTCCGCGATCCCCGAGATGGCACCACACGTCCAGGCCTACAAGAAGGCGATCGCGGACGCCGTCCCGGTCGGTCGCTACGTCAACGACAACGTGATGGTCACGAGCGGTGTCATCTGCGCGGAGACCACCGCCGAGGCCCGTGATCTCGCGTACGGCGGCGGAAGTTCGTACTACAACTCCCTGCTGTTCCTGTATCACGACACGTTCCCGGTGCCGCCGGGAGCGGTGCGGTGGCCCGAGGTGCTGCCCGAGCCGACCCGTGAGCAGATCGATGCCGCCATCGACGCCGGCTTCCTCCTCTGCGGCACGCCGAGCGAGCTGCGCGACCGATTGCGAGAGTACGAATCGGTTGGGTTCGACCAGCTCGCCTTCGGGATGCCGCACAACCTCGCGCCCGACGCGGCGAAGGCGACGATCGAGCTGTTCGGCGACGAGGTGATCCCGGCGTTCGACACCGACCCCGTGCACCGCACCGACTACCTGCGCTGGGGCGCGGACCTCTCGGGCAAGCCGTCCTATCGCTGACGCGCGAGTCGCGGAGGTTCAGTCGAGCTCGGACAGCAGCGAGTCGACGAAGCCCAGCTCGGCTTCGTAGTGCCGCAGCGAGAAGCGCGTGACGAGCTCGGGGTAGTGCCATTCGCTCGGGTTGTTGCGCGCCGAGGCCTCGGCCTTGCGCGCGTCCTCGAGCATCTGCTCGGTGTTCGCGCGGTGCGACAGCAGCAGCTCGCGCGTGCGCTCCGGCGTCGTGAGGTGGCCGAGCCACACGCGCAGCAGCGGCGAGTGCTTGAGCACGGGTGGCTCGACGTCGGCCTGCTCGACCCACTCGGTCAGCGCGGCGGTGCCGGCTTCGGTGATGCGGTAGACGCGCTTGTTGCGCAGCTCGTCCTGCGGCACCTCGCGTGAGGAGACGAACCCGAGGCGATCGAGCCGCTTGAGCTCGCCGTAGATCTGGCTCACGGCGGGCGCCCAGTAGAAGAGGCGAAGGCTGGAATCCGCCCACTTCTTGAGGTCGTAGCCGGAGAGCTCACGACCGAACGACAGCAGTCCGAGCACCGCGTACGCGGTGGCGGGGAGGTTGGCCTCGGGTTGCTTGCGGGCCGGTGACATCCGTGACATCGTAGCTCGGAACGACGTATTACAGTTCGAAACACACAGCGCGCCGGACCGTGGGGGGTAGTGCGTGAAGTTCTCGATGATCTTCGAGGCGCAGATGGCGTTCCCGACTCGTGAGAACGAGCAGGAGACCATTCACAACTGCGTCGAGCAGGCGGTGCTCGCCGAACAGGTGGGCTTCGATCGCATCTGGGCGGTCGAGCACCATTGCTTGAAGTGGTACGCCCACATGTCAGCGCCCGAGATCTTCCTCACGTACGTCGCCGCGAAGACGTCGACGATCCGCATCGGCCACGGCGTGGTGTGCATGCCGTTCGGCTACAACCACCCGCTGCGCGCCGCGGAGCGCATCGCGATGCTCGACATCCTGTCGGGTGGTCGCATGGACGTCGGTGCCGGTCGCGGCGCCACGCTCCAGGAGATGTCCGCGTTCGGCGTGAAGCCCGAGGACACGTACGCGCAGATGCAGGAGTCCTTGCGCATCATCGCCAACTGCTGGCGTGAGGACGAGTTCGAGTGGCACGGCCTGCTCGACATCGATCCGCACCCGATCCTGCCGCGACCGGTTCAGGATCCGCACCCGCCGCTCTACATGGCGTGCACCAAGAAGGACACCGTCCGCATGGCTGCGGAGCTCGGTGTGGGCGCGCTCGTGCTTGGCTTCGCCGGCGCCGACGAGATCCGTGAGATGCGCGAGATCTACGACAAGGCGATCGCGACGCGCACCGGCGAGCAGTTCGTGTCGGATCATCCGAACGACCACTTCTCGGCGCTCTGCCCGACGATCATCCTCGACGACCGCGAGCAGGCCTACAAGATCGGCGCGCGCGGTCAGCGCTTCTTCGCCGAGGCGATCATGCACTGGAACATGCACACGCCTCCGCCCGATCCGGGCAGCGAGGACGAGGACATCGAGGCGATGATCGCGAAGTCGCGCGACGGCGTCATCGCGAAGATGAGCGAGATGAACATCCCGCTGGGGCCGAACACCACCAGCACGTTCAACATCGAGCACGCGTACGGCAACCACGAGGACGCCATCCGCTACGTCGAGGCGCTCGAGGACGCGGGCGCCGACGAGATCATGTGCATGATCCAGATGGGCACCATCCCGCAGTGGGCGATGCTCGAGACCATCCAGCAGTTCGGCGACAAGGTCATCCCGCACTTCCGCGCGAAGAGCGAGAGCCAATAGGGCGCTCCTGCCGTTCTGGTGAGCTGGTTGCACCCTACGGGGTGCAACCAGCTCACCAGTTCGGTCGTTACCAGCGATCCCAGTGCGTGACGAGGTCCAAGGGCTCGCGGCGGGCGGGCTTGAAGGGGTCACCGGTGACGTAGCCGAACGGGATCAGCGCGAGTTGCGTGATCTCGTCGTAGGGGATGCCGAGGATGCCGGCGGCTTCCTTCTCGAGCGCGAGGTGCACGGTGGTCCACACGCTGCCGATGCCGCGCGCCCGTGCCGCGAGCATGAAGCTCCACGCGGCCGGGATGATCGATCCGATCTGGCTGGCGAGTGCCGAGGGCGAGCTCGTCTGCAGCCGGCCGCTGAGGCAAGGGATCAGCATCCCGGGAACCTGGCCGATGTGCTCGAACAGGTACCCGGCGGAATCCATGACACGCGCGGTCTGCGCCTCGTAGGCCTCGCGGTCGCCCGGCTCGATGCGCGTGAGGTGCGCGACCTCGCCGCGCGCCGCGTGAAGCGCTCGGTTGTACAGGTCGCCGAGCGCGGCCTTCCGCTCGGGGTCGGTCACGACGACGAAGTGCCAGTTCTGACGGTTGGAACCCGTCGGTGCCTGGAGCGCGAGCTCGAGGCACTCGCGGATGACCTCGCGTGGCACCGGGCGGGCAAGATCGAGGCGCTTGCGCACCGCGCGCGTGGTGCGGAGGACCTCGTCGGCGGAGAGCTGCTCGGTCACAGCGACGACCGTACCGAGTGGACGCTGTGGGCGTTGCGGACCTCGGCTCGGTCCTCCGAGTAGCGCCACGACTCGTACACCATGAGGATGATCGCGAGCGCGGTGACGGCCGCGAGGCTCGCGAGCGCGTCGATCTCGCGCGCCAGCGGCCAGAGCGCGAAGCACGCGAGCCCGAAGACCAGCCGCACCCACTTGACCGTGTGGAAGCAGCGGTAGCGGAACGCCACATGCCCGAGGAGGTAGACGCCGAGCCCGCCGGTGAGCGCGAACGCAGGCACCGTGTGCAGATGCTCGTCGCGGTGCGCCAACGTGTCGTGCATCCCGTACGCGACGAGCACGATGCCGGCGACGAGCGGGAAGTGCAGGATCGAGTAGCCGTCGCGCGCCAGCGTGTTCTGCTCGCGCCCGACTGCGGCATGCTCGAGCGCCTCGACGGACGTGATCGCCACGTAGTCGAAGTACGCCCACCACATCGTGACGACCAGCGCGACGCCGAGCACGGCGGCGACGATCTCGCCGGCGGCGAGACCTGAGTCCGCACCGACCCCGAGCGCCACGATCGATTCGCCGAGGGCGACGATGATGATCAGGCCGTGGCGCTCCGCGAAGTGACCGGGTACGAGCCGCCAGCCGGCGGCGCCGAAGAAGAGCGGTTCGGCGACGTCGAGGACCAGCGCGATCGTCCAGACCGCGAGCTGCGGTCCGGGGTCGAGGAACGAGCCGCCGATGACCAGGCCGACACCGACGGCAGTGCCGCCGGCCAGGCCGACGACGGAGCGGCGCAGCTGCGGGTCGTCGCGACTGGCGATGACGAACAGCGCGATGTGCGCGGCGCGCACGAAGCCGTACGCGATCGCGAGCGTGAGGCCCTCCTCGGCGAAGGACTCCGGGATCGCGAGCGACGCGACCAGCACGGCCGCCATCGCGCTGAACATCGCGATGCGGACGATGCCCTCCTCGGGATCGAGCACGCTCGTCAGCCAGGCGTAGCCGATCCAGGTCCACCAGAAGAGACCGAGCACGATCAGGCCACGGCTCAGACCCTCCCAATTCGGCTCGTGCGTCATCAGCGCGGTGCACTGCGTGATCGCGAGCACGAACACGAGGTCGAAGAACAGCTCGAGCGGGGTGACACGTTCCGCGTCGCGTCGAAACGCGCTGAGCCGACGGTGGTTCGCCGCGGGGGCCGCCATGGCGGCCATCATCCCTAGGTCGCCTCGAGTTCGGCAAGCGTGTCGAACGCCTGCCGCACCGCCGTGATCGCGGCATCGGGTGCCACCCCGAGCTGTCGGGCGGCGAACGCGAACGTCGTCGCGGCTTCTTCGACGCGCCGTCGCCGCTCGAGGACGGGCTCGGATTCCGGTGGCTCGTCCACCACGAAGGTGCCGCGCCGGCCGCGCCCTTCGACCATGCGGTCGTGCTCGAGCTCGCGGTAGGCGCGCGCGACGGTGCCCGGCGCGAGGTCCAGCTCCTGCGCCATCTCGCGCACCGTGGGCAGTCGCGTGCCGGGACCCAGGTGCCCGACCGTGACCATCACGGCGAGCTGGGCCCGCAGCTGCTCGTACGGCGGGATGTGGGACCGGGGGTCGAGGCGCAGGATCATCCGCCGCGACCGGCCGGACGCGTCACGGAACGACATCACCCGGGGGCCGGCTTCCTGCTCCGCCATTGACGCATTGTATCAATGCAAAGACCCTTGGTGAAAGGAAACCCGCAGCTTGCGTGACGTACAAACAGTCCCGTCGTAGGGTTCGTATCAACAAGAAGCGTCCGCTCCGGCACGGTCCGGGATCCGCGGGAGAGACAGGGAGCGCAGCCATGAAGCTCGTCACCGCAGTCATCAAGCCCTTCAAGCTCGACGACGTGAAGGACGCCCTCTCCGGCGTCGGCGTCCAGGGCATGACCATCTCCGAGGTGCAGGGCTTCGGCCGCCAGGGCGGCCACAGCGAGACCTACCGAGGCACGGAGTACAAGGTGCTCTTCACGCCGAAGACCCGCATCGAGGTCGTCGTCGACGACAGCGACGCCGACCGCGTGGTCGACGCCATCATGAGCGCCGCCCGCACCGACAAGATCGGCGACGGCAAGGTGTGGGTCACTTCCGTCGACTCGCTGACCCGCATCCGCACGGGCGAGCGCGGCGTCGACGCTGTGTAGGTGACAAGGCAGGGCTTCGCCGCCTTGTCCAACTTCAAGCGGGGCCACGTCGACGGTCGGTGATCGTCGGTGGGCCTGATCCAGCGTCATGGGGCGTCCGCGAGGGCGCCCCTTTCGCGTTACGGTCCTGCTTCGTGGAGTTGCAGGAGACACCATCGCAGCAGGCGTTGCGTGGTGAGTTGCGGGCGTACTTCGCGAAGTTGATGACCGACGAGGTGCGCGACGCGTTGCGGGGGGCGCACGAGACGAGTCCGGTGCGGCGGGAGCTTTTCTTGCGCATGGGTGCGGACGGGATGCTCGGCATCGGCTGGCCGACCGAGTACGGCGGCCAAGGGCGGCCTGCGACCGATCAGTTCATCTTCTTCGACGAAGCCCAGCGCGCGAGCTGCCCGATGCCGTTCGTGACGCTCAACACGGTCGGGCCGACGTTGATGCAGCACGGCAGCCCGGAGCAGCGCGCGTTCTTCCTCCCGAAGATCCTCGCCGGCGAGATCACGTTCGCGATCGGCTACTCCGAGCCCTCGGCCGGCACGGACCTCGCATCGCTGTCGACGCGCGCCGTGCGCGACGGCGACGAGTGGATCATCAACGGCCAGAAGATCTTCACGTCCGGCGCGAACGAAGCCGACTACGTCTGGCTCGCGTGCCGCACGAACCCTGACGTCAAGAAGCACAAGGGCATCTCGCTCATCATCGTGCCGACCACGACCCCCGGCTACTCGTGGACGCCGATCGTCACCGTGGGCAACCCGACGACCACGGCCACCTACTACGACGACGTGCGCGTGCCGTACGACAACGTGGTCGGTGAGGAGAACGAAGGCTGGCGCCTCATCACCACGCAGCTCAACCACGAGCGCGTCGGTCTCGCGGCGGTCGGCGCGCTCGCGTTCCGCCTCTACGACGACGTCGTGGCGTGGGCTGCCGCAACGGATTCCGGCGACCAGGACGGCAGCCGCATGATCGACCTCCCGTGGGTGCAGATGGACCTCGCGCGCTGCCGGGCGAAGCTCGATGCGATGAACCTGCTCAACTGGCGCATGACCGTCGACGTCGCCAACGGCTCGTTGCGGCCGCAGACCTCGTCTGCGGTCAAGGTGTTCGGCACCGAAGCGGTCGACGACATCTATCACGCGCTGCTGAACGTGCTCGGGCCCGAGGCGCACCTGCGCGAGGGAAGCCCGGGCGCGGTGCTGCGCGGTGAAGTCGAGGCGATGGGGCGCACGGCGCAGATCAACACGTTCGGCGGTGGCGTCAACGAGGTGCAGCGCGAGATCGTCGCCTGGATGGGCCTGGGCATGACACGGACGGGGCGATGAACTTCGAGCTCTCGGAGGAGCAGGCCGCGCTGGTCGATCTCGCGACCCAGATCTTCACCGGCTCGGCCGACGTCGATACCGTCAAGGCAGTCGAGGCGTCCGACGATCGCATCGACCACGCGCTGTGGAGCGAGCTCGCCGCGGCTGACCTGCTCGGCGTCGCGCTGCCGGAGGCGCACGGCGGCCTCGGGTTCGGCATCCTCGAGCTCTGTCTCGTGCTGGAGCAGCAGGGCCGCAGGGTCGCACCGGTCCCGGTGGTGCCGACCGTGGTCATGGGCGCCCTGCCGATCTCGCGGTTCGGCTCGCCGGCCCAGCACGAAGACATCCTTCCGGCCATCGTCGCCGGCGACCTGCTGCTCACCGGCGCCTATGCCGAGCGCGGCGCGAACAACGTCCTGCGTTCGTCCGTGCGCGCAGCGCGCAGCGACGACGGTTGGACGCTCGACGGCACCAAGGTCGCCGTGCCCGCTGCGCACATCGCCGACGCGATGCTCGTGCCCGCCGAGACCGACGACGGGCTCACAATGTTCCTCGTGCCGACCGACGCGGACGGTGTCGACCTCGTGTGGAACGAGACGACCAACCGCGAGATCCACTGCACGGTGCACTTCGACGAGGTCGAGGTCGACGACGAGGATGTCGTCGGCCGCGTCGGTGGTGGCGCCGAGATCGTCAGCTGGACGATCGATCGAGTCAACCTCGCGAACGCCGCGCTCGCGCTCGGCGCGTGCGTCGAGGCGCTGCGCGTGGCCGCGGCGTACACCAGCGAGCGCGAGCAGTTCGGTCGTCCGCTGTCGACGAACCAGGGCGTCGCCATCCGTGCCGCGGACGCGTACATCGACATCGACTGCATGCGCGTGACGCTGTGGCACGCGGCCTGGCGGCTTGACGCGGGCCTCCCGGCCGCCGACGAGGTGCACGTCGCGAAGTACTGGGCCGCCGAGGCCGGCCAGCGCGTGGTGCACGCGACCCAGCACCTCCACGGCGGCATGGGCGCGGACGTCGACTACCCCGTGCACCGCACGTTCCTCTGGGTGAAGCAGCTCGAGAACACCTTCGGCGGCGGCAGCCAACACCTCGCCGCCCTCGGCACCTCGATCGCCGCCTCGGCCCGCTGATCCGCCCGTGCTTCTCGTTCTGGTGAGTGAAGGCGGCCCCGATAGGGCCGTCTTTACTCACCAGAAGCGTCAACCGGCCCGCACCGTCAGACCTTGTCGAGCTCGGACAGACGGTCGCGGGCGGCGAAGTCGGCGCGGATGGACTCGCGGCCGGTGTCGGTGAGGGGCTCCAGCGCGGCGCCCTTCGACGGGCGCCACCACACCGCGTCGGTCACCTCCCAGCGCTCGCGTCGGAGCTGGCGCTTGAGCACCTTCGCGGTCTGCGTGGTGGGCAGCTCGCTGGTGATCCGCACGTAGCGCGGTGACCACTTGGTGCCCAGGTCACGTTGCTCGGCCAGGAACGCGTCGAACTCGGCGGCATCGAAGCTCGACGGATCGTTGAGCTGCAGCGCGGCCATCACCTGGTCACCGACCTCGGTGTCGGGCACGGCGTACACCGCGGCGAGCACGACGCCCGGGTAGCGCATGAGGATGCCCTCGATCGGTGCCGCCGCGAAGTTCTCGCCGTCGACGCGGAGCCACTCGAAGTCGCGACCGGCGAAGTAGAAGAAGCCGTCCATGTCGCGATAGCCGAGATCGCCGGACCAATACCAGCCGTTGCGCATGCGTTGCCGGTTGGCATCGTCGTTCTTGTAGTAGCCCTCGAACCCCTGGCCGATGACCTTGTTGACGATCTCGCCGATGCACTCCTCGGGGTTGAGCAACCGCCCTTGCGCGTCGAACTCGGCCGGCGGGCACTCCTGCTCGGTCTCCGGATCCAGGATGAACGTGCCTTCGGGCGCGCGGCCGAGCGAGCCCTTCGGCTGGCCGTCGACGCGGCCGACCGTCGCGCCGCCCTCGGTGGAGCCGAAGCTGTCGGTGACCTTCACGCCGAATCGCTCGGCGAACAGGGAGAGGTCGCGCTCCGCGCCCTCGTTGCCGAAGACGCGCTCCAGCTTGTGGTCCTTGTCCTGATCGGTCGGGGGCGTGGCGAGGATGTACGAGAGCGGCTTGCCGACGTAGTTGAAGAACGTCGCGCCGAACTTGCGCACGTCGGGCAGGAAGCCCGACGCCGAGAACTTGCGGCGCAGTGCGAGCGTGCCGCCGGCGTACACGACGGGCGACCATCCGGCGAAAAGCGCATTCGAGTGGAACATCGGCATCGCCATGTAGCCGACGCTGTCCTCGTCGAGCTCCTGCATCATCGATAGGTTGCGGCCGATGCGCGCCCAGCGTCCCTGCGACGTGATGACCGCCTTGGGCGCTCCCGACGTGCCCGAGGTGAACAGCAGCAGCGCCATCCGGTCCTCCGGGACCTCGTCCGAGGGGAACGGCGCATCGGCATAGGGCGCGAGGCGCGCGTCGTACTCGTCCGTGTCGATCACCAGCACGCGATCGGGCGAGACACCGGTGTCGAGCTCGTCGAGCATCGACGCGAGCTTCGGCTCGGTGACGATGATCTGGCAGTCGGTGTGGCGGATGTCGCGTGCGAGCTCGGCGCCTTGGCGCGTCGGGTTGATGCCGACCATCGTCGCTCCGCTCACCGCGCCGGCGCCGAGCCAGAAGCTCAGCTCCGGCACGTTCTCGAGCAGGTAGCCGATGTGGAAGGGCCCCTCGCGTCGGAGGTCGAGCGCGAGCGCCGCCCGCGCCGCGGACGCGCGCGCGTGCTGATCCCAGGTGTAGCGCTCGTCTTCGAACACCAGCCCGGGGCGGTCGGAGCCGAGCCGGGCCCGGATCATCTGGTCGACGGTGTCGAACTCGGGTCGCGTCGTCGTGTCGGTCGGTCGCGTCATCGTGTCGGTCGGTCCTTGGAGCGTGAGCCAATAGGGCGAGGAACGAGCTCTGTTGGCGAAGCGGCCCAGCAAGCAAAGGCGTTGTGGGGCGGGCGAGGAACGAGCTCGCACCATAGATCGTTGAACCGCGCCCCTACCGAAAGGCGCGCCCTCTCAGTACGCGAGTCGGAGGCCGGGTCGGGGCCACTCGAAAGCGACGATACGGCCGGTGCCGGACAGCGTGACAAACGCGGTTCGCAGGTCGTCGCCGCCGAAGCAGACGTTGGTGGTCATCGGGTCGGGCATCGGGATGTAGGAGACGTCGGTGCCGTCGGGCGAGACCACGCACAACCCGTTCGAGATCGCCGCGACGACGACGTTGCCCGCCGAGTCGACGCCCAGGGAGTCGAAGTGGCACAGCGTGTTGGCGAGAACGCGGCCGCCGTGGCCGCGCGCGCCCGGGCGCACCTGACCGGGTCCGTCGAGGTCCCAGGCCCACAGGCGGCCCGAGCTCGATTCCGCGACGTAGAGCGTGGAGCCGTCGGGCGACAGGCCCACGCCGTTCGGTGTGAGCAGTGGCCAGATCGCGCGCTTCACGGAGGAGCCGTCGGGCTGCGCGTAGTACACGCCGCCCTTGTCCCAGGAGCGGGCGTGGGTCTTGCCGAGATCGGTGAACCAGAAGCCGCCCGCGCTGTCGAAGACGATGTCGTTGGGTCCGCTGAAGCGGTGCCCGTCGCACTCTCGGTAGAGGACCGTTGCCTCGCCGGTGGCGAGATCGACTCGATTGATCCAGCCGCCCTCGTAGTCGGGCGGGACGCTGCTGCCGGTCACCGGGTCGATCGGGAGCAGCTGCCCGTTGATGTCGTTCCAAGGGAAGCCACCGTTGTTGCAGACGTACGCCGCGCCGTCCGGCCCGATCGCCGCGCCGTTCGCGCCGCCGTGGCCGGCCGGGTTCAGCATCGCGATCTCCTCGACGACGCCGTCGGTGCGGACGCGCGACAGGGTGCCGCCGCGGACCTCGACGAACAGGATCGTGCCGTCGGGCATCGCCACTGGCCCCTCGGGGAACCGGAGCCCCTCGGCGATGACCTGGTGCTCCGGCGCTGCGGCGGGTGCCGTTGTCGTCATCTCTCCCCCTGATCAAACGTGACGGACTCCGCGCGGTCGGCGTCGGTGTCGTAACCGCCGAGAACGTACTATCGGCGGGTCCGTCCCTGGAGAGCCGAGGTGCCACCGATGTCCGAAGACGAGCTGCTCTACCGCGTCGAGAACGGCGTGGCGTGGATCACGCTCAACCGCCCCGCGAACGGCAACGCGCTCACGCCGACCATGCGAGACGGCATCCGCGACATCGTGAACTCCTTCAACGGGGGGTGGGAGGTGCGGGCCGCGGTCATCACCGCGTCCGGCGACAAGATGTTCTGCCCGGGCGCCGACATCAAGATGGACCGCAGCACCGAGCGGCCAGCGCATCTGCCCGAGCGAATCGTCGGGGAGAGCCGGCGGATGATGCTCGAGGGCCAGCTTCGCCTGATGCCCGCGATCCTCGACTGCGAGATCCCGATCATCGCCGCGGTCAACGGCACCGCGGCCGGTGTCGGCGCCCACCTCGCCCTGTGCTGCGACATGGTGCTCATGGCGGACCACGCGAAGTTCATCGAGGTCTTCGCTCGGCGAGGGCTCGTACCCGACGGTCTCGGTGCGTGGATCCTGCCCCGGCTCGTCGGGCTCCAGCGCGCCAAGGAGCTCGTGTTCTTCGCCGACGACATCCCCGCCGCGCGGGCGCTCGAGATCGGGTTGTGCAACAAGGTCGTGCCCGGTGCCGAGCTGCTCGACACGGCGAAGGAGTGGGCGGAGCGCCTCGCGTCCGGTCCATCGAAGAGCTACATGTTCTCCAAGTGGCTCATCAACCGCAGCCTCGACGTCGATCGACGCACCCTCATCGAGGAAGAGGCATGGGCGGTCGAGCTCATCACGCACACCGAAGACTCGAAAGAAGGCGTGGCGAGCTTCGTGGAGCGGCGCACGCCGCAATGGAAGGGGTTCTGACCGTGGAGGTCACCCTTCGCCACACGCCGTCGTTCGGTGTCGCCCGTGCGATGCTCGCGCCGAACGAGACCATCAAGGTCGAGTCCGGCGCGATGTACGCGATGTCCGCGGGCGTCGCGCTCGAGTCGAAGATGGACGGCGGCTTCCTCAAGTCCGCAAAGCGGGCGATGCTCGGCGGTGAGTCGTTCTTCGTGAGCACGTACACCGCGCCCGCGAACGGCGGCTTCGTCGATGTCGCGGCGCGGCTCCCCGGCGATCTGCTCTCTGTCACGATCGCGCCCGACAGCGCGCTGTTCGTGCAGAAGGGTTCGTGGCTGGCCTCTGCGTCGAGCGTCGAGCTCGACACGAAGTGGGGCGGCTTCAAGAACATGTTCGGCGCGGAGGGTGGCTTCATCCTCCGTGCCGCGGGCACCGGCACGTTGGTGATGTCGTGCTACGGCGCGCTCGAGACGTGGGACCTCCAACCCGGTCAGACGCTCACGGTCGACACCGGGCACATGGTGTCCTACGAGGAGTCCGTGCAGATATCGCTGCGCAAGGTCACGGGCGGCATCGTCCAGAGCATCAAGAGCGGTGAGGGCCTCGTGTTCGACTTCGTCGGGCCGGGCAAGGTCACCACGCAGACCCGCAACCCGAACGAGCTCATCGGGTGGATCTCGAGCTTCGTCGGCACGGGCAACTCGAGCGGCGCCGGACCCGGCGGGGTGCTCGGGGGCGTGTTCGGCCGCGACTGACGGCCCGGCCGAGGCGCGAAGGGCCTCATCTCGTCGCCGGGTCCTGCCGATGGCCAGGACGTGCTGCTCCTCGCACAGGCCGAGCCCGCGACGTTCCCCGGCTGGATGGTGGTCGCCGTCCCGGCTGCCTGCGCCGCGTTCGCGATCTACCTCGCCTACGCGATCCAGCGCTACGGCGGTCGGGAGCGGGCACTGCGGCGCGCCGCGGCGAACGAAGGGCTGCTGTTCTCCGAGACGGATCCCGCCGGGATCGGCGCGCTGCGCTTCCCGACCTTCGCCCGCGCTCGTGGCGTGCGCGTGTCCAACGTCCTCTGGTCACGGCCGGGGAGCGACGAACCGGTCGCCCGGGTGTTCGACTTCTCGCTGTTCGAGGAGCGCGAGTCATCGAACGATGCGCGCGACGCGCTGCTCGACGATGCGGCGGATGAGCTGTTCGGCTTCGATCCGAGACCACGCACCGAGCTGACCCGCACGTACTCTGCGCCGCGCACGGGCGCCGTGGTGCGAGTCGACGCGTTTCTACCGCCCTGCACGATCACGCCGGCGAGCTGGGTCACGCGGACGTTCGAGACGATGGGGCTGCCCGACATCGACTTCGAATCCGACGAGTTCAATCGCGGCTGGGATGTGCGGTGTGGCGACGAACGGTTCGCGAACCTCTTCGTCGACGCCCAGTTGATCGACCTCGTCCTCGCGATCGAGGCGAAGGTCGCGATCGAGACGCTCGGCAACTTCGTGCTCTTCACGACGAAGCTCGCGAAGCCGGCGGACGCGGTTCGACTGCTGTCCGCCGCGTCGACCTTGCGCACGATCCTCTCGCCGCTGGTGCGCGAGGAGTATCCGACGATGGCGGCGATGGAGGCACGCTCGTCGATCGACGCGTGGAACGCTCGACCCGACGGGCGCGGCGGGATGTACTGACGGCCGTGTCGCTCAGGCCATGAACACGCCACCGTTCGGCCGAAGCGTCTGGCCGGTGACGAAGCGCGACGCGTCCGCCGCGAGGTAGAGCATGGCGTAGGTGATGTCGGTGGTCTCGCCGGTCATCCGCAGCGGTGATTGCGACGCGCGCGCCGCGAGGATCTGCGTGCGTGCATCGGGATCGACCGACCCGTCCGCGGCGGTGAAGTAGGGCGCGACCATCGGTGTCTCGATGAACCCGGGGGCGACGGCGTTGACCCGGATGCCGTTCGGGCCGAGCTCGGTGGCCGCCGTCTTGGTGAGGTGCATGACGCCGGCCTTCGTCATCCCGTAGACCGAGATCGTCGGCGCGGGCACGTCACCGCCGGCGGACGCGATGTTGATGATCGAGCCGCGCGTGCCCGCAGCGATCATCGCCCGCCCCGCGGCGGCGATGCCCCAATAGACACCGACGAGGTTGACGTCGAGGATCGCGCGGAGGTCGGCCTCGCTGGTGTCCACGATGGGCGAGTAGCGGATGATGCCGGCCACGTTCGCCCAGATGCCGATGTCGCCGAAGGACGACGAGGCGAACGCCGCGAGGTCCTCGACGGATCCGCGGTCGGAGACGTCGGTCCGTCGGGCGAGGGCGCGGCCGCCCGCGTCCTCGACGAGCTGGACGGTCTCGGCCAGCCCGTCCTCACCGACGTCCGCCACGACGACGGCCGCGCCGGCCTGCGCGAACGTGATCGCGGCCTGACGTCCGATGCCTCCTGCGGCCCCGGTGACCACGGCAACGCGGCCCGTCAGGTCGAAGGCGGTCTCGAGCTCCTGGTGCATGCGGACTCCCTGTCGTCGTGTGCAGTCCTGGGCGTGTCGGGGACATGTGTTAGCCGAGGTAGGTGGACCCGTGGGGCGGCGACGGCCGTTTCAACCGCGGCCGACTCGGGAAGTTGACGTCGGGAGGTCGCAGGATGGCGATGTTCACGCGCTCGATCGAGAGCGGCAATTCGACGATCGAGGGCGCACCGGTCCGCGTTGGTCTGACCAGTTGGCGCCCCTCGGTGAACGCGATCGCGTTGACGGCGTTCGTGGTCGTGTGCGAGGCGGTGGGCGTCGTCGGTGCGCTGTTCACGAACACGGGGTCAGGGTCCTGGTACGACGGGCTCGACAAGCCGGCCTTCAACCCACCGTCGTGGGTGTTCGCGCCCGTGTGGACCGCGCTGTACGCGCTGATGGCCTACGGCGCGTGGCGGGTGTGGCGCCGCATCGGTCCCGAACCCGACCGGAGCCGCGCGCTCGTGGTCTTCGGCGCGCAGCTGCTGCTCAACGCACTGTGGACACCGGTCTTCTTCGGTGCCGAAGCGCCCTACCTCTCGATGCTCGTCATCGCCGCGTTGTGGCTTGCGGTGCTCGGCATGTTGCTCACGTTCGCACCGGTCGATCCGTTCGCCGCGGTGCTGAACCTGCCGTACTTCGCGTGGGTGACCTACGCGGTGGCCATCAACGCGGGGATCATCGTGCTGCAGTGATCGCGGTCGTCACCTCCTACGCGACAGCGTCCGCCTTGCGCGCCACGCCCACGTAGAAGAACGAGTGGGTCTTGGGGCCCCGCGCGAGCTCGACCGCCGACGACTCGATCTCGAACCCTGCATCGCGCACCGCCTGCCAGTGGTCGCGGGTGAGGTGACAGCCACCGAAGAGCCGGCGGTTGATCGGCTCGATGCGTCGTTGCCGGCCCCGCAGCTGGTCGCTCTCCGCGAGGCCGTGCTCGACGAGGTGCAGCCGGCCGCCGGGGCGCAGGACGCGACGGAGCTCGCGCAGCGCGAGGCGCTCGTCAGGGATGGTGCACAGGGTGAAGGTCGACAGCGCGGAGTCGACCGACTCGTCGCCGAGCGGCAGTCCTTGGCCGTCGAGACCGATGAGCTCGACCGGGACCTTCGACGCGGCGATGCGCTTCGCGGCGAGGTGCCGCGCCACGGTCGACGGTTCGACGGCGAGCACGCGCTCGACCGCCGGCGGGTAGAGCGGCACATTGAGCCCCGATCCGAAGCCGATCTCGACGACGGTGCCGCTGAGCCCGGCGACGGCTCGACGACGCCAGGCATCCATGTCGCCGGTGCCGCACGCCTTGTCGATGATGCGGGGGAGGAGCTGCTCGCTGTACAGGCCCATTCGTCGAGTCTCGCGCCTACGGCCGGGGGCCGCGTCCCGGCGAATGAGCGCCGCGCGTCACGGAGTAGCTTCACCAGCCATGTACGTGCAGGTGGATCTGGCGACGGGCGGCGTGCGGCTCGAGGACGCCGACAACTTCAAGGCGTTCCACGTGGTGGCGTCGGGCGACGGCACCGATGCCGACATCGGCGAGCTGCTCGCGCGGTCAGGCGCCGGCGGCCCGTCCGACGCCGGCAACCACGTGTGGGTCTCGCAGGGGTGGGTGCGGAGCGCGGCCGCAGCGTCGGGCGCGGCGGCGGACTGGTCCGACGGCTTCGAGAAGATGCTCGGGTTCGCCGCGAAGATGGGGTGGATCGACGAAGCCGGAACCAGCGTGCACGGGCACACCGAGTGGCCGGTCGCCGAAGGCCGCGATCTGTGGGAGCTCATCGCCGCGCGCGTCGCGCTGACCCCCGGGCTCGAGATGGCTTGCGACGAGCGGGGCCAGCGCATGTCGTTCGCTGAGTTCGCGCGGCGCGCCGAGGAGACCGCCGCCGGGCTGCACGCACTGGGCATCGGCGCCGGCGACGTCGTGAGCTGGACGCTGCCGACGTGGCTCGACTCGATGGTGCTGTCCGCCGCGATCCGCCGTCTCGACGCGGTCCAGAACCCCATCATCCCGATCTACCGCGAGCGCGAGGTCGGCTTCTGCACGACGCAGAGCGGCTCACGGCTCCTGATCGTGCCGGGTGTCTGGCGCAACTTCGACTACGGCGCGATGGCCGACACCGTGGCGGCGGCCAACGACGCGCTCGACGTGCTGATCGTGCCGCAGGACGGGTTGCCGACCGGCGATCCCGCCACGCTCCCGCCCCTGCCGGTGCCGCCGGACTCGCCGGCCGACGCGCCGGTGCGCTGGCTCGCGTACACGTCGGGCACGACGAGCGACCCGAAGGGCGCGAAGCACACCGATTCCACGATCGCGCCGGTCGGCATGGCCATGGGCGAGCGGCTCGACACGCGCCACGGCGACCGCTCGGGCATACCCTTCCCGTACACGCACATCGGCGGCATCACGTGGATGTTCACCTCGCTGCAGTACGGGTGCACGCTCGTGTTCGACAGCGCCTTCGACGCGAAGCGCACCCCGCAGTACCTCGCGGACGAGAACTGCACGCACCTCGGGTCGGGTACCGCGTTCCACCTCGCGTACCTCGCCGCACAGCGGGCCCAGCCCGACACGCGGCTCTACCCGCACCTCAAGAACTGCCCGGGTGGTGCTGCGCCGAAGCCGCCACAGCTGCACTACGACATCAAGGCCGAGATGGGTGGCAAGGGCATCGTGTCGGGATGGGGGCTCACCGAGACGCCGATCCTCACGATGTCGTCGCACAAGGACACCGACGAGCAACTCGCGCTCAGCGAAGGCTTCGCGATGCCCGGCGTCGAACTCATCGTCGTGAAGGCCGACGGCTCGCCCGGGGCGCGCGGTGAAGAGGGCGAGCTGCGCGCGAAGGCGCCGCAGATGATGCGGGGCTACGTCGATTCGGCGCTCGACGCCGACGCCTTCGACGAGAACGGGTACTTCCGCACCGGCGACCTCGGGGTCATCGACGAGGACGGCTTCGTCGTGATCACCGGGCGGCTCAAGGACGTCATCATTCGCAACGGCGAGAACATCTCCGCGAAGGAGGTCGAGGACCTCCTCTACACCCATCCGAAGGTGCAGGACGTCGCTGTCATCGGGTTGCCGGATCCGCGCACCGGCGAGCGCGCCTGCGCGGTGATCGCGACGGTGGCCGGCAGCGATCCGATCTCGTTCGTCGAGATGCAGGACTATCTGCGCGACAAGGGCATCCGCCTGCAGGCGATACCCGAGCAGCTCGAGCACATCGATGCGGTGCCGCGCAACGCCAGCGGCAAGATCACCAAGAACATCCTGCGCGACCAGTTCCGCGCCACGCCGTTCACCCGCTCGTAGGAGGGCTCCATGGCTGACGTCACGCTCTACCACAACCCCAAGTGCAGCACCTCCAACCACGCCCTCGGCGTGGTGCAGGATCTCGGCACCGACGTCGAGGTCGTCCAATACCTCAAGACACCACCGGATCGCGCCACGCTCGAGCGCATCGTCAAGATGCTCGATGATCCGGTCGAGGATCTGGTGCGCAAGGACGCGAACTTCGAGAAGCTCGGCTTGTCGCCCGACGACTACGTCGGCAACGCCGAAGCGGTCGTCGACGTGCTCGTCGAACACCCGCAGCTGCTGCAGCGCCCGCTCCTGGTCAAGGGCAAGAAGGCCATCATCGGCCGCCCCAAGGATCGCGTCGCTCCCTTCGTTAGCGCCTGATCGAGTCGTACCATTCCGTTCTGGCTCGCAGATCCGCCCCTTCGGGGGCGTGATCGCGAGCCAGAACGAGACAACCGAGGGGGATCGAACGATGACGGTGACGGGACCGCGGCAGGAGTACACCGACGACGCGCCGGTCGGCGCGACCATCGCGAGCGTCACGCGGCGACGGACGCCCGTGCGAATCCCGGCCGACCGCTACACCTCGCCGGTGTGGGCGGACCTCGAAGCCACGAAGGTCTGGCCACACGTGTGGCAGCTCGCGTGCAGCGTCGACCACGTCGCGAATCCGGGCGACTTCTTCGAGTACACGGTCGGCAAGTTCTCCGTCATGATCGTGCGCGGCAGCGACGGCGTGCTGCGGGCGTTCCAGAACGTGTGCATGCACCGCGGCAACGAGCTGTGCCACGGCTCCGGCGGCGGTCTCACCGAGATCCGCTGCGCGTATCACCGGTGGTCGTGGGACCTCGAAGGCCGTCTTCGCGAGGTGCCGTCGCGCAAGGGCTTCGGTGTGCTGCGCAACGATGACTTCCCGCTCGTGCCGGTCCAGGTCGACACGTGGGGCCCGATGGTGTTCGTGAACCTCGACGCCGACGCGCCGCCGCTGCACGAGTACCTCGAACCGGTGCCCGCGGACATCGCGTGGGCGGGGTTCGACGAGTTCCGCTGCACGCATCTCGTCACGGTGCCGCTGCCCGCGAACTGGAAGGTCTGCATCGAGGCGTTCAGCGAGACGTATCACGTGCAGGGCATCCATCGCGAGATGCTGCCGATGTGCGACGACGTGAACTCGCCGCAGGAGATCTGGGAGCGCCACGGTCGGCTGGTTCAGCCCTACGGTCTGCCGTCGCCGCGACTGCGTGGACCCATCGACGACCAGACGGTGTGGGAGTCCTTCATCGAGGTCATGGGCGGTCGCATCGGCATCGACGACAAGACCGCTGCCGGCACGGTGCCGCCGATCCCCGAGGGGCAGACGCTGCGCGACGTGCTCGCGCAGCGCGTTCGCGACGTGTGGGTCGAACGCGGCGTCGATCTGTCGCGCTACAGCACCGAGCAGATCATGGATCTGCAGCAGTACAACCTCTTCCCCAACATCACGGTGATCTCGTTCCCCGACCTCCTGAGCGTGATCCGGTCGAGGCCGGGCGCGACCCCCGACGAGTGCTTCATGGACTCGTTCGTGTTCGCGCGCCGACCTGTGGGGGACGAGTCGCCACGGACTCAGCCGATGGACCTCACGATGTCGGCCGACCAGCCGGTGTTCGGGCTCGTCATCAACCAGGACGTCTCGAACCTGCAGTACGCCCAGAAGGGCCTGCACCAGCCCGGCTTCACCCACCTGGCGGTCTCCGGCGAGGAGTGCCGCATCATCAACCTGCACCGCAACCTCGAGCGCTACACCGGGGCCAGCGGGATGTACGGCGGCGAGCCCGAGGATTGAGCCGAGCGGCCCATCGAGCTTTCTCGGCGCGATGTCGATCACCGCGGCGTGGACGACCACGGCGCGACCGTCTCCGCCACCGGCGGATCCGCCGAGACCCAGGCTGTCGACGCCAATGCGCGCCGCTGGCGGACGCGGCGCGGGACCGCACTCGCGATCCGCTCGCTGGTGGTCTTCCTGCCGTTCGCCGCATCCCTCGTCGTCGGCAGGACCCTCGCGACGGTCATGCCGCACCCACGCGGTCCGCTGCCGACGGTGCTGTGGTGGGCGGCGATCGTGGTCGGCTCGACGCTGGCGCTCGTCGGCGTCGATCGGATGGCGCGACGGCTCCTGCCCGTGGCGATGCTCTATCGCCTCGCGCTGGTCTTCCCGGACCGCGCCCCATCGCGCTACCGCGTCGCGCTGCGGACCGGCACGGTCCACCAGCTGCGCGCGCGGCTCGAGCGCGGCGGTGACCTCGGTGCAACACCGAGTGAAGCCGCGCAGAACTTGCTCGCCCTGGTCGCCGCGCTCGGCAAGCACGACCGCATCACTCGCGGCCATTCGGAACGGGTGCGCGCGTACTCGGACATCATCGCCGTCGAGATGGGCATCCCCGAGGCCGATCGCGAACGCCTGCACTGGGCCGCGCTCGTCCACGACGTCGGCAAGATGGCGGTGCGACCCGAGGTGCTCAACAAGCCGGGACGCCCGAACGACGAAGAGTGGCAGGAGCTGCGAAACCACCCGGCCGCCGCGGCGGTGATGGTGGAGCCGCTACGGCCTTGGTTGGGGGACTGGGTCGACTCGGCGACGCAGCACCACGAGCGCATCGACGGCAAGGGCTACCCGAGTGGCCTGAGCGGCGCCGACATCACGCTCGCCGGCCGGATCGTCGCGGTGGCGGATGCGTACGACTGCATGACCTCCGCGCGCTCGTACAAGAAGGCGCTTCCCGCCGAGCAGGCGCGCTACGAGCTCACGCGCAACAGCGGTACGCAGTTCGATCCGGATGTCGTCCGCGCGCTGCTCGGCGTCTCGGTCGGTCGGCTCCACCTCGCCGGTGGGCCGTTGTCCTGGCTCGCGCAGGTTCCCGGGGCGCGCGAAGCGATCACCGTGTCGGGCACCGGCGGCGGCGCGTCGGTCTCCGCGGGATTCGCGGCCGCGGCGGTGACGGTCGTCGGCGCGGTGGGCGGTCTCGTCGCCCCGCCCACGTCCGCCGAGCCCGTGCACGCGGCGCGCGTCGCCGTCCCGATCGAGCAGGTGATCGCAGCGCCCGCGCCGGGACGAGTCGACGCGAGCCCGGTGACCACGCCGGACGGCGAACCCGCGCCGACGACGACTGCGCCCGCCGATCCGAGCGCCCCGGTGACCGCGCCACCCGCCGGACCCGGCGGCGTCACGGCCACGACGACCACCGCGCCGCGCAGCACCCCGGGTGCCCCGGCCACGGCGACCACCACGACCCGCCCGGCGACCACCACGACGAGGGCGCCATCGACGCCGGCCGCGCCGTCCGCCCCGACGACCACCACGACTGTCGCGGCGCCGACTACCACGACGACGACCGCGGCCTTCGTGCCCCCCACGACCACGATTCCAAACCAGGCTCCGGTCGCCATGAGCGACACATCCAGCATGTCGCTGCTTCTCACCGAGAAGTACCTGTCGGTCCTCAACAATGACAGCGACGTCGACGGCTCGATCGCGACTCTGAGCATTGTCTCGCAGCCAGCGCAGGACCGAGGGACGGCGGACGTCGTCGGCTCACAGATCCGCTACCGGCGCGGACTGCTCACTGGCGCAGCGACCTTCACGTACCGCGTGCAAGACGACGACGGCGCGTGGTCTGCGCCGGCCACGGTCACGATCAACATCACCATCCTCTGACCGTTCTCGGTAGCTCCACCGGGACGCGATCCCGGTAGATCTACCGAGAACGGTGGGGGCGCGGCGGGGGAGGGCTCGCGGTCGTGGGGTCCTCGGGCCAGTTGTGCTTGGGATAGCGGCCGCGCATCTCGGCGCGGACCTGCGCGTAGGAGCCGCGCCAGAAGCCGGCGAGGTTGCTCGTGACCTGCACCGGCCGGCCGGCCGGCGAGAGGAGCTGCAACACGAGCGGCGCACGACCACCCGCCAGCCGTGGTGTGTCCGTCCAGCCGAACGCATCCTGCAGCCGCAGCGCGAGCACGGGGTGCTCGCCCGTGTAGTCGATCGTTCGTTCGCGACCGTTCGGGAGCCTCACCTGACGCGGCGCGAGCTCGTCGAGGCGCGCCGCGAGATGCCTCGGGACCACGGCGCGCACCGCGGCGACGACGTCGACGCGCGCGAGGTCGGCGCGGCGCGCGGCACCGGCGAGCCACGGCGTCAACCAACCGTCGAGCTGCGCGAGGAGCGCAGGCTCGCTGAGGTCCGGCCACTCGTCGCCGAGCGCGCGCCGGCAGAACGCGACGCGGGCGCGCAGCGCTTCGGCTTCCGCCCAGCGAGGGAGGAGCGCGAGGCCCTCGCTCCGCACACCGTCGAGGAGCGCGTCGCTCGCCGCCGCGGTCGGCGCCAGCGGGCGCGCGGACAGCACGATCGCGCCGAGGCGCCGCTCGTGCGCGGCGCGCACGTCCTTGCGTTGGCGGTCCCAGGTGACCGTGTCGGCCTCGTCGATGTGCGCACCCGCGACGGCCTCGACGTCGTCGAGGTCGAGTGCGGCCGCGAGACGGACGCGGGCGTCGCCCCTGCCGGGCTGCAGATCGAGGTCCGCGATCGCGATCCACTCGCTGCGCGCCAACGGGTCGTGCTCGTCGAGCTCGGCCCCCGCGCCGTCGACCGTGAGGTATCGCGCGCTCGTGCCGCGACGCCGCGCGATGCGGTCCGGATAGGCGAGCGCGACGGCGAGGCCGACCGCGTCGCGATCGTCGCGCGCGTCGATCTCGCGCTCGAGGCGTCTCGCCTGTTCGGCGGCGCGACCGGAGATGCGGCGCGCTCGCTCGTGCAGGTCGACAGTGCCCAGGTGGCGGCCGGCGTCGCGCTCGCCGAGGAGCGCCGCGACCGCGCACGCGGCTCGTCCGTGGCCCAGCTCGCGCGCTCGGACGAGCGCATGCGCGAGTCGCGGGTGCAGCGGCAACGGTGCGGCGTCGCGTCCGTGATCGGTGAGGCGGTCGCGGTCGTCTACGAGGTCGAGCCCGCGCAGCAGCGCACGGGCGGCATGCAGCCCGGCGGCCGGAGGTGGGTCGGCCCAGCGCAGCCCGGTGCCGTCCGGATCACCCCACCGCACGAGGTCGAACGCGAGGGACGCGAGATCGGCGGACACGATCTCGGGCGCGTCGAACGGCGCGAGCTGCGCGTGCTCGGCTTCGCTCCACAGCCGATAGCAGCGACCCGGTGCCGTGCGGCCGGCGCGACCGCGGCGCTGCTCTGCGCTCGCCTGCGACACACGCGTGGTCACGAGCCCGCCCATCGCCCGCCGGGGATCGAACCTCGCGTGTCGGCTCCAACCGCTGTCGACGACCGCGTCCACGCCGTCGATGGTGAGGCTCGTCTCGGCGACCGCGGTCGACAGCACGATCTTGCGCCGGCCATCGCCCGGGGGAGCGAGCGCTCGGTCTTGTTCGGCGAACGGGAGCGCGCCGTGCAAGGGCAGCACGTCGGCATCGGTGCCTTCGAGCGCGCGTTGCGTCGCTCGGATCTCGCCGGCGCCGGGAAGGAAGGCCAGCACGTCGCGCGACGTCTCCCGCAACGCACGGCGACATGCGTCTGCGACGGCCCGCGCGTCGAACGTCCGCGCCGAGGGCCCGAGCCACACGACATCGGTCGGGAACGATCGGCCGGGAGCGTGCACGATCACGTCCGTGTCGAGCAGCGAGGCGACGGTGTCGCTGTCGATCGTGGCCGACATCGCCACGATGCGCAGGTCGGGCCGCAGCGCGCCCCGTACGTCAAGGCAGAGCGCGAGCCCGAGATCGGTGTCGAGGCTGCGCTCGTGGAGCTCGTCGAAGACGACCGCGTCGACGCCGTCGAGCGACGGGTCGTCGTGCAGCAACCTCGTGAGCACCCCGTCGGTCACGATCTCGACGCGGGTGTCGGGCCCGACACGCGTGTCGCCGCGCATGCGCAGGCCGACGCGTTCGCCGACGCGCTCGCCGAGCAGCGAGGCCATCCGCGTCGCGGCGGCACGGGCCGCGAGACGGCGCGGCTCGATGACCAGCACGCGCCCCTCGCGCCACGGAGCGTCGAGCAGCGCGAGCGGGACGAGGGTGGTCTTGCCGGCACCGGGCTGCGCGACGACGACCGCGGATCCGCCGGCCGGAGCGAGGCCCGCGAGCACGTCGGGCAGGGCGGCCGCGACCGGCAGTTCCGCCGTCGAGGGGTTCACAGGAGCAGCTGAGACACGGTGTGGATCGCGAGCCCCGCGAGACCACCGACGATCGTGCCGTTGATGCGGATGAACTGCAGATCACGGCCGACTTGCACCTCGATGCGATCGGCGGCCTCCTGCGGATCCCACTTCGCGACCGTTGTCGCGATGACGTCGGCGATCTCGTGGCGGTATGCCTCGACGACGTACAGCACGGCACCTTCGATCCAGCGGTCGACCTTGTCGGCCAGCGCCGGGTCCTCGAGGATCGCCTGCGCGACGGCGCGCACCGTGACGTCGAGTCGCCGGCGCAGCTCGCTTTCGGGATCCGTGCTCTGCGACTGGATCGACTTCTTGAGATCGGCCCACAGCGCGCCGGTCCACTTGCGCACAGCGGGATGCGCGAGGAGCTCCTCCTTGAGCTCCTCACCGCGCGCCAGCAGATCCGGGGAGGTGCGCAGCTCCTCCGCGAAACGCGCAAGCCGCGCATCGAGGTAGTCGCGCAGCTCGTGCTCTGGGTTGTCGCCCACGTCCGCGAGCAGCGCGTGCAGCCCGTTGTAGATCTTGTCGAAGATGCGGTCGTCGATCGGGCTCGGAACCCACCACGGCGACTCGTGCGCGAACTTCTCGCGGAAGGTCAAGCGGTTCTCGTCGAGGAAGCGTGCGAGCGATCGCAGCCCCGCGTCGAGCAGCTCTTGGTGGCGACCGTTCGCCGTCATGATGTCGATCGTGCGACCGGTCAGCGGCGCCAGCCGAACGGTGCGCACGCGGTCGAGCACTGCGCGCTCGACCACCTCCTGCACGTCCTCGTCACGCAGCACGTCGAGCGAACCGTGCAACGTCGCGCCGATGTGGCGTGACATGGTCGCGGAGTTCTCGGGGTCCGATGCCCACGTCGCGGCGCGGCGCGCGATCGACGTGGCGCGGAGCTTCTCGACCACCACCTCACGCGACAGGAAGTTCTGCTCGACGAACGACCCGAGGCTCGCGCCGAGCTGGTCCTTGCGGCGGGGGATGATCGCGGTGTGAGGGATCGGGATGCCGAGCGGGTGGCGGAACAGCGCCGTGACGGCGAACCAATCGGCGAGGCCGCCGACCATCGCGGCCTCCGCCGTGGCGCGCACGTAGCCCGCCCACCCGTGGTCGTCCTCGAGGAGCCGAGCGACGACGAACACCAGCGCGGCGAGCAGGAGCAACCCCGTCGCCCTCGCCTTCATGGCGCGGAGATCCCGTCGTTTCGCCCCGTCCGACGGGGCTCGAGCAAGAACCGGGTCGACCTCGGACATGACCGACCGTACGGTAACGGTGTGGGCCCCTCATCCAGCGACTCCGACTTCCTCCTCGCGTCCGGCGACGACTCCAGCCGTGATTTCGAGATCGCCGTCCGAGCCATCGGCTTCGTCGTCGAGCACCGAGCGACACAGCCGTCACTCGGCGAGGTCGCGGCGCACGTCGGGCTGTCGGAGAGCCACCTGCAGCGGGTCTTCTCGCGGTGGGCGGGTGTGAGCCCGAAGCGCCTGCTGCAGTTCCTCACCGCCGACTACGCCAAGGTGCTGCTGCGCGACGGCACGAGCTCGGTGCTCGACGCGGCGTACGGCGCCGGCCTGTCGGGGCCCGGGCGGTTGCACGACCTCATGGTCGCGATCGACGCGGTGACGCCGGGGGAGTGGCGGCGCTTCGGTGAAGGCGTCGAGATCCGCTACGGCTGGACACATTCACCCTTCGGTGACGCGTTCGTCGGCACCACCGAGCGCGGGTTGTGCGCGCTGTACTTCGACACCGACGCCGGCGAGTCGCCCCTCGACCGGCTCGAGCACGACTGGCCGGGCGCGAAGATCGTCGAGGACGACATGCGGGGCATGGGCCCGCGCATCTTCGGCGGGTTCGACGGCGTGCCTGATCGGCCGCTCCCGCTGCTCCTGAAGGGCACCAACCTCCAGGTGAAGGTGTGGGAGGCGCTGCTGCGCGTGCCGGAAGGCCAGGCGATCAGCTACTCCAAGCTGGCCGAGCAGGTCGGGCGGCCAGACGCGGTGCGCGCCATCGCTTCCGCGGTCGCCCGCAACCCGGTGGGCTACCTCATCCCGTGTCACCGCATCCTCCGCTCGAACGGCACGCTGGGATCGTTCTCCTGGGGTGTCGAGCGCAAGCGCGCCATGCTCGGCTACGAGGTCGCCCGTTCGGTGCGCGACGACTCGAACGCCGCCCCCGACGCCTGAGCGAACGCCCGGCGGTGTGCCAAAGGGTGTGCCCGAGGGTGTGCTAGCCACACCCGGCGGACGCCAGTCAGCACAATCGAGCGGGAGCGCCGCAACCGTCATCGTGATCATCGTCAACGAACGAGAACACGAACCCCGAGGGGGACCCACGATGACCGCAACGCTCACCACCGATCACCGCTTCGACCGCAACGCCGAGCTCGAGGCCATCCGGGCCGAGGCCCGACGCAAGCCGCTGCACCGCACGGCGTGGCCATGGGCCGGCGTCGTCGCCGGCGTCACCGGCATCCTCGCCACGCTCGTGTTGAACGCGGCGGTGCCCACGAAGGAGCAGAGCGATGCGGGCGTCGACGCCGTCTACCAGACACTCGACAACCACACCGCGGTGCGCATCGGCGCCAGCCTCGGCTTCGTCGCCGCCTACGCCCTCGTCGTGTTCGCGATCGGCTTCAGCCGCCACCTCGCCGAACGAGCACCAGCGGACAGTCAGCTGCCATCGATCGTCAAGCTGGCGCTGACGGCCGGCGTCGGCACGATGATCGTCGGCTTCGGCCTCAAGTGCGCCGCCGCCGGCGGCATGATCGGCGGCATCGACCAGGACTTCTACACGAAGACCGACAGCGTCGTGCTCTCCAACCTCGCCGGTCAGATGCAGTGGGTCGCCTGGCAGGGCGTCGCGATCGCCATGGCCGCGACGGCGATCGGCGTCTTCAAGTACCGGGTCGCTCCCAAGTGGGTCGGCATCGTCGGTGCGATCTTCTCGGTGTTCGTCGCCGCCTTCACGATCGGCCTCTGCCTGCCGTACTCCGCCGGCATCGTCTGCCCACCGTTCCTCGTGCTGCTGTCGATCGGCCTGCTCGCCAGCCGCACCCACCGCAACGCCACGGCCTGACCGCGACCGACGATCCTCCGTTGACGAAGAGGGCGCCCCTTTGGGGGTGTTCGCCAAATGAGTGAGATCTGTGGGTCCAAAATACAACGCCCGCCCCGGTTGGGGCGGGCGCTGCTGTGCTTCTCGGCAGGAAGGCCTCTGCCTGGCGCGAGCGCAGATCGGCAGTTATGCCGGTGATCGTGTCAAGTATCTGCGGGATATGCCGGTGATCGGCCGGGCCGGTGGCCCGGCCGATCGCGGTCAGCCGGCGGTGGCGTTGAGCCGGTCGAGGAGACGGCCGTAGAGCTCGACTCGAGTGCCTTGACCGTGCGCCTTCGCGTGGTCGTGTTGGGCTTGGAGGCGGGGCTGGAACTCGGTCCCGGTTTGGTAGTAGCCGCAGCCTTCGCAGACAGCTTCGAACGTGCAGTCGGTGGCGCGGGGTCGGGCGCACCAGCCGTTGCCGAGCATCCGTCGGTGCTCGTGTTGCAGGCCGGCGAGTTGCTCGGGTTCGTCGATGCCGTCGTAGAGGGCGTCGACGTGCGCGGATGCGGCGGCGTATTCGTCGGCGACGGTGCGGTTGGCGATGCGGGCGTAGACGAGGGTCATGCGCAGGCTGCGGTGTCCCAACATCGCCGCGATGGCCTCGAGGCGCATGCCGCGGTTGATGGCCTGGGTGGCGAGAGTGTGTCGCAGTTGATGAGGATGCACGTTGCCCAACCCGGCCGCTTTCGCGACGCGGCGAACGATGCGCCCGACGGCGTGCCGGTCGAGCGGTTGACCGTCGCGGCCCAGCAGGAACCCGTGGGTGGGTCGATGGGTCGCGGTCCAATCGGCGAGCAACGGGACCAGGCTCGGGTGCAGCGGCACGTAGCGGTCGTTGTGGAGCTTGCCGAGCGGGACCCGCAACCACCACCCGCCGCCCATCTCCACGACGGCGTCCGCGTCGAGGGCGCAGAGCTCCCCGGCGCGCATCCCGGTGCGGGCCAGCAACTCGATCACGAGGCGAGTCAACGCGTCGGGTTGCTCGACGGCGGCGCGCAACAGCCGTGCTGCTTGGCTGTCGTCGAGGAACCGCGGCAACGGGTCCGCGGCGACCGGCACGTCGATCGCGAACAGAGGCGTGCGGGCGGGCGCGTCGGGCCAGTCCCACTCGATGATCCGATCGAAGAACGCACGCAGTAGGCCGAGTTGCTGGCGGATCGTGTTGCGCGCAGGCGCCCCGCCCCGACGGGTGCCGCCGGCGGCGAAGAACATCTTGAACGCTTCGATCTCGCCCCGCCCAACATCGGCGAATCCCGACACGTAGCTGTGCTCGGTCACCAAGAACCGGGCCAAAGTGCGCAAAGCCCGGTCTGCGGCGTCGACCGTCGCCGGTCGCCGTGACACGGCAAGCTGATCGAGATAGCGCCACGCGGTGTCCGCCAGGTTCGGCGCATGCGCGACGACGGGCGCCCAGTCACGATGACGTGACCGGCGCGACGCTTCGACGGCGACTGCGACGGCGG
>JAULBW010064743.1:0-47079 GCA_032358265.1 Vaucheria bursata
AGACGTGGATATCGTTGGAAGGATCTTTTTCGTATAAAGGAGGAAAGATAAGGAGTGTGCTCCTATATTGTGACAGCAAAAACATATTCCATCACAAGCAATTTAATGTACCTAAATGCAACTACAATAGTTGTTGCCAACTATATACTTAGCTACATATAGCTATATCAACTACTGTGTATATTACTATAGCTGTAAATTTAATCAAGACATGCAAGCTTGAGATAACAGTACCATTAGATCCAAACACATGGTATCATTTGTGGAAAATTACTCTTGGACTAGATAAAAACTATGTTGAACTTTAATGATTTTGATGCATTGCATTCAAAAATGAATACACATGAAATTATTTATGATGACATCCCTCCAGGTTGAACATGCATTATAAGATGCATCAGTAATAACACTGAACAAAGTTTTTGACTAAGATGCACAGAACATAAATAACTTTTGTTACCATTGAAAACTACAAATATGATATTACAAATTAAACAGTTTTTGAAGCAATAATGTGGTCATGCTATTCATATTCTGCAACAGCAAAGCTTTATTACGTCTAGCAGTAATCATGTACTTGCAGGTAAATGATACGCATTTATTATGGGCTAAATTAGTGCAACTAAATGCACTGCTTTTTCATCTTGATTTCATTTTGTTTTTCATATGGTCATTCATTCCTTTATTAATGATATTTAGGATTACATGTGGTTGATTTTTTCTGCAGGAAACCAAAATCATTATAGTCTAACAGGTGTTAAAAATACTGCACAAAAAATCAATTTTGTTTTGCAACAATCTTTTAAGACAAGAAGGTTTGGAATCCCCAAAATCGATGCTTTTGGTTATTATTGTGTATTCCATGAGTTTTTGGGTAACAATCAAGACTTTAGCAGCTCTCTCAACTGAGGTGAGATGTCCATAGGTTTAATTTTATCTTAAAAATTCATTGTATATTGTCAATGGCATAAATTTATGTCAGCACCAGTAAAGCTACAATTGTGCTTTCTAAGTGTTAGGAACTAATTTGTTTACGACTATTAGTTCTTAAAGGAACTACTCTTTCAAGAGTTATTCCATCATTTAGCTGGATCATTTTGTGACTCTCCAGATGGATTGGCATTGAGATTTTGTTTGTTGTGTTGCTGAGTGTGTTTTTTATTCACTCTCAGCAGTGCAAATTATGTTTGTATGATGTTACCATACTTCTATAGTTTTTGTGTCCTTCTTGTTGCTACCTTTTCTGATACATTCATAAAACTAAGAAGAAATCAAGTCAAACTTTCAAAGTACTGACTTTGTGGGGGGCAATAATAGGAATAAAAACTACAAAAATGGCATGGTGAAATAGTAAATATGATCTTGAAATTTTCAGTTACTGAAGCATTTAAATTTTTGTAGAAAGAATGGCATATATATTTGGAAAATGTTAGCTCAATTTATCTGCTGAGCTCTGTAAAATTACTTCATCAGTTTGTTGATATTAACGTTTATGGATACTAAAAGGTTTTTTGCACTTGTAAAAATCAAATGTAATTTTAGAAATTTCAACTCACTCACAGAATATGAGCAAGCAAGAAAGATGAAATACTCAAGATAAATTAAAGTACAATATCTAATAACTTCATTGTAGTAATTTACAAAAGGTGACTACAATTCTCAAAATTAGAAGCTATCAAGTACCGACATGAGGTAATATGTTGTATAAGAAGTGGCTAAGACTTTCACACATGAGAGTACTAGCAAAAATGCTCATGCTAGTTCTGCCATTTTGGTCAATAAAATTTGAAGTATGAACTTGATATACATAGTATTATTCAGTTAATTTTTTATACAACAAATTTGCTACTAACCAATTTCCATTCATGGTAAATTAGAAAAATGTTAGAAATATAAAACACAACTAAGCACAAGAATCTGTGACAGATATGTGTGTTTTTATCATGCACTAATTCTGTTGATAGAAGTGAGCTAACTCTATCAACACAACAAAATATATAACCCTATAGGCATCTGTGCAGTCAATTTATTTGAAACGTAAATGAAAGCTGAATGCAGCTATAAAAGTAGGATTAATCCCTAAGGGAGTTAATTCCTAGCAAAATATCATATTGTACCAAGTTTAACTTAAATTATTAGGTTGAAGTAAAATATTTTGATTTATCTAAAATATAAATTATATATGAAGTAGTTCTGTATATATACTAGTAACTGAAAGGATGATGCTAAATTGGCAGATTAAACTCTGCTATTGTCCTTAGTTTTAACTTCAACTATATAAATAGTTATGTCAGTATAAGTTGCCTAAGTTAGTTTTCAACTACAAGTTCAATGTGATATTTTTGTTTAAGTGAAGAAAAAAGTTAATACAGAATATTAATGATTATTCCTCTGTAATTACTGATTAAGACTATGATGAGTCTTTTTTGTCATGGTCAGTAGCAAAGTACAGGTAAGTATTACTGTTCAGTGGTAACTACGGCTATGAAAATAAGCTTCTGTGTACATATTAGATTCCTAGCAACAAAAAATGTTATTGAAACTAAGTACTGCAATAAATACATAGGGCTATAGCACTGAAGCCTCTCAGGTTATTCAATTGCATTGATACTTTTCTATACAAATGACAAATTTCAGGTAATAAATCAAACTGAGAATAATATATTGAGTTAAGCTTTACTCTGCAAATGGTAATTTATTTGTCCTCTCAGATACAATGACTTGCAAATTTTTTGCTCCCAAAAAAATTTCATCTTGTGAAAAAATTCTATCTTCCAGGATTCAAAATGCACAAAGGTTGGTGGAATTCGATATAAAAGATAGAACATTTTTTTAATGTGACACATACTTCAGCAGAACTGAGGAGAGATTTGGTATAAGCAGGAGCTACACTTTTGTCTTCTAAATATTCCAACTTTAATCCAAACCATGGTTTCCAGTCTGCATTATCATCAATTCTTTACTTTTGTTTTTCCAAGTCATGCTGCTTATAAAGCCCAATACTGCATACAGTTTTTTATGCATTGGTTATGTTTTTTCTTGTTGTATCCATTATTCTAAATATGCAACATTTTTTTCAAGGTACTTTCTCTATCTTCCCCCTCCCTTTTCTTAACTATAGTGTGTGCATATATTTGAATGCTATTAGATTAGGATTAATAGTTACTACTTTAACAAGTAAATATTTTCTATAGAATAAATGTTTAGTTTCAACAGCAGCATAAAGTTTCTAGGTTTCTTTCATTTTATCTGAAAAATGCAACCATTCACACAATACATTCTAGGCCATTATGTATGAAGGCTAACCATCTTACAAATAAAGAAAGCTTGAATCAGGTTCTATATATTTTTAACCAAATGTACACAACACCTGATTTATTTGATTCCTGTGTAACAAAATTGTGCAAAGCAATTATTTAGAAGTCATTGAATGCTAATGCATGAGTTATTTTTCCACAAAAATCAATACATACTTATTTTGCTGTCATTTAAAGAATATTGCTCTTAGTTATTTTTATTTTTTATAGTTTGTTTCAAATATATTGTCAAGTTTCCGGTTCATTAATTATTTTTATAGCGTGATTTTTAAGAAAAATGATGATTTTTGGCACTCAGATTAGAATTTACACGGATTCTTGGTTTGTAAGTTTATAGTTCTGACTATACTTTTCTAGAATATAATGAAAAGTCTACCTGCAAGGCCTTGCGCTATTCAGTTACAACTTGCTGCCAGAAATTTAACATCATGTCAGATTTTTCAAATGGATTCAGCGTTGATAATAATTTTTTCGTTTCCTAATGTTGCTGAACTTAGTTTACAGTGAAACTACATTGCTTCACACAGCTCCTCAATGGTTATGAAAGTTTGTAATATCTGAGTCGTCCAGATGTGCACCTATATGTAGCTCACCAATTAGTAGCTCACCAATTAGTAGCTTACCTAACAGTAGCATCAGTTCGTAATTGACTGGGGCTACCAGCATATATTTTGAGTTGTCTTAGCAACAGAATAATTATTATGGCAGAAAAGTAATTTCTTTTTAGTTCCCAGCCAATAAAAATTTTTTGCGCCAATCATCGCCAGAGCACCGGTTGGAAAAATAGGAAATCTCAACCCACAACGGATGCCAATTCCTTTACAGATCACTAAAGTGTCAACGAAATATACTGTGATGCAATTGATCTGATATGCCAACACAACTTGAAAGAGAAAGAGAAAAGGATTTGGACATTGTTTTCTTCAATGGCAATGGTGAAAAGAAGCCTTTACTCGACTCACAGGCAGCAAGGAATAAGCCTAAAATTGGAAACCTTGAAACTGGCATCGAAAATACGAGGTATAAGCAGCTGGTTGGCACGGCGTATATGTTAGCAATGGGGATGTGCGGTGTAGTTCTCGTTGCTATTGGTTCATCATTAGAAGTACTAGCGGAAAACACTGGGAATGTATCAACAGATATTGGCAGCATTTTTATCGCTCGAGGTTTTGGTGCAATCACAGGAGCTATATGCAGTGCAAAAATTTACCGTGCTCTAAATGGAAACAATGTAATCATATGGACACTCCTCGTAATGTGCGCAGTCCTACTCTGGCTTCCGTTCATCTCCAATATACTTACTCTCCATGCTGGATTTCTTGTTTTGGGAGTTTGTACTGCTATTACCGATACGGGCTGTCAGATAATGTCTCGCCGAGTTCATGGTCGATCTGCTGGACCGTGGCTTGGGGCAAATACAGTGGCGTTTGGCCTAAGTGGTTCCATAGTGCCTTGTGTCGCATACGCTACAAATGAGCTATTCGCTCAATATGCAATTATGAGTGCAATTGGCATCTCAGCTGCAGCGGCGTTTATTCTACTCCCTGCTCCAGAAAACCAAGAAGGATTTATTGCTAAGACTATTGCGCCACTGCGTAAAGCTGGCCATCCTGGCCATATCGGACTTTTTTCCTTCTTTTACTTGTACAAAATTGAGTTTCTTGTTGGCTTTATGATTTTCTGGCTTGTTGGAGGACAAGTTGGTGCAACTGCTTATCTCACACAGTATGTGACAGACACGAATATCATCGACAAAAAGCATATTTCTGCTCTTATTGCTGTATTGTGGATTGCTTTAACTGTCGGCCGTCTGAGCGGCATTCAATTTCAGCGGAATGCTACTTTACCAAAATTGTTTTCCCATACAACTTTTTTGCTCTTGGGTGGTGCAACAGGTACTGAAAAATGAACAAAAAAATGCCCCCTTAGTTTTTTATTTGTAGTTTGAATTTTTAATGTTATTATTGGAGCTGTATTCTTTAATATTGGGATATTAGTTGATACTTTATATATATATATATATATATTTATATATGTACTGGCATGCTAGATTACAAACTACATATAGCTTGAGTCCGTTTATAAAACAAATTTTTTGTGCATTCCTGCTATTCTTCATGGAAAGTCATCGAACACAGAACATAACTTAATCATTGACAAATCAGGAAAAGTTCCATCAAAGCAAAATGAATGCATCAGATTTTGTTGGATAATATTTTAGTGGTGATTTCCTTATTTTGTGAAATTCTGTGGACTTTGATGATTTCCCTTAACTGTTGATTTCTTTTTTTAGGCGCCGTGTTGCCAATCATTCTTCCTCTTTCTGCACCAGCTCTCTGGATTAGTATCATTATTTATGGCTTACTTAATGGACCAACTGTCGGTTTTTCCTACGATTTAAATAACCGAACAACAGCTCCAAGCGAAACTGGCATGAGTATCGTCATGTTTTGTTTGAATTGTGGAGCGAGCTTTGTTCCATTTGGCATATCTGGGATTTGGGAAGTATCTCATTGGCCCAAAATTTTATTTGTGATGATCATGTCCAGTCACTTGTTGCCTTATCCAGCAATGCTTACTATGAAGTCAGCAACGATATAATCTGCTTTTTCTTTATGAGCAACAGTTTTTTTATCTATATAGAGGTGATATCTCCATATGCACATTTTCCTCGAATCTTCTGAATCAAATAGTGAAAAAAGAATTGAATACATTTACAGCTTTCATATCATATGATATTTTCATTATCCCTTTTTTTAATGAGTTCATCAAACTTTTACTGAAACTTGACGCTTCATTTGCTTGTAAATATATTTTTGTGCTTATTTCACACTGGTGAATCGTATCTTGGACATCAATTTAGCTGTTCATAAATTTCAAAATTTTTCGGATTCATTAAAAAGTATCTTTTTGTTTAAATATTTGTTTATTGTTTTCCTGGCATTTGTGTATCTAAGAAAGAATTCCTACAGGTTTGGAGCCTCTATTATACAGGAAAGTTGGAGCTGAGGAAATCATTGTTAATTCGACCTCTTAATTTCCATATTACTTACCGGATATTTTTATAGTCATATAGAGGTGCATCGACACTCAAGGAGTATAAAAGCACTGAGTTACAGGAAAATTTGCTTGACAATTTCTATTATTTTTGAAAGTTTCGCTCATCATGCTGATTTATTGAAGATAAGCATAAGGAACCAAATGGACTTTCATGATTGGACGGAATCTTACAAACTGCCAGACTTAAGAAAGCATTTATTAGATTGTGTTTCGGAAAACCATTTATTTCGTAGCACTTCGAACTTGATTCGGCAAACATTGTAGAATCAAAAAATCAAATTAATATGCAACACTGGAAAAGAACTATTTAGAGGGCCAAGCAGGTTCTGCCATGTGCCATGAGCACCAAGTTGAAAAAGATCAAAACTTTTACAAATAATGTCTAAGAAGTATGAAAGTGATGACGTGAAAAATTCAGTTTCCTTTCAAAAACTCGAGTTCAACTAATAATCCAGAAGTCCTATCAAATACTAAACATTATCCAAGTGCCATCGATTACAAAATTTATCAAACATATAATCTGATGACATTTTCCATGGCTATTTCTAACGTGCCTTACCTTCAAAATTTGTACTATATGATGCTAATGGTATATTTTCAACTATAATTTTAAAAGTATTAAAAAAAAGATGATAACAATGACTTTTATGGGATACTATATTATGGGGTGCTTAAATGAATAATTTCTCAAAAAGATTCAATTAAGAAAATTAAAAAAAAAACATTGTAATGTTTATTGTGCAAACAGTAACCTCACAGCCTCTTGGCCCCAAAAGTAAAATGCTCCACCAGTGCTGACAAGAATAAGTCTTGGTAGAGTTCCTAAGTAAAGCGATTGAATGCCTTCCATCTTTGCAATCGAAAACATTGATTCAAAAACTCCATTATTCTTTTTTTCAAAACAGGTCGGAACAGTTCGAGTCATGATTCGAGTCTTTGTTGTGTCTATAGGTTGAGTGCATAGCGATGCAATACTCGCAGCAACTAATCCAAATATTGCATTTGTAACTAAAGGGTTATTTAAAAAGTGTTCTAGGAAAATATGATTGGATGGATTTTTCAATGCATCGTAAATGACAAATTGAATTGAATTAAATGGAATCTCGCGCATGAATTGGGAAACACCACCAACAAAAAGACCTGTAATTCCTTCTTTTTCTAGTATATTTTTAAATGCCTTCATCGCATTTCCAGTTTCTTGGCCTGCTTGCAGCCTTTGTTTAATTACCTAGGGATGAGAAAATGAATGTAACAATATATAATCGATATACATGATTTTCCGAATACATACTATACCTAAATATTTAACCATCTCTAAAGAAACAAACTATTGTTCACAGTAAACAATAGAATTCTGATTTAATTTTTTGCAAATTTATTATTTATTTTAAATTTGTTTCCAGCGATCAAAAATAATTTAAGTTGAGATTTCAAATTTAAAAATGCTGAAATTTTTCAAATGCAATGAATATTATGGAATATATATTATGAAAAATGGAAAATTCAAACTATTTTCATTTTGAAAATACAATTAAATAATAATTATTTTAACATTGATTTTTCAACTCACCTCTGATGGTATTCGAATCAAATTGCTGGGGATAGTCGCAATGCACGACGAAGCTAAATGCCTCATATTTAAATCCGAATGAGGGAAGAGAGCTGCGGCTAACACATTCATTGCGTCGAAAGTTAAAATGAATGCAGCGTTACTCGGGCCAGCTTGTATGATGAATGGCACGATTCCATTAAATAAACCTTTGCGCGAAGAAGGTATATATGCAAGGACCTGTGCCTCAGGGGGGAGCGATAGAATTTGTTCCTTTGACAGACGACTCAATTGTAGCCTTGTTTTCACTGTATCTAAAGGAAAAGTAACTAATCTAGAAACTGCTCTTGCTAAACCCGCTCCAGCACCGGCTGACAAGCTACTCATCATATTAAAATGCGAATCAATAACTTCAGCATTTATATGGTCGGACATATCGTTGAAAAATGATATGGCAATGACATCCAATGCCACAGACATTTTCATTTTTGATGTAACCTTCAATTTATATATTCTGGACGACATAAATGCTGTAACTGAAATATAATGCGTGTTTGGACAAATATGCTGTTTCAGCGATACAATGGCAGCAATTGTATAATGCCTTAAAGAGCAAAATGACTGATCGCGTTTGCGATTGCTATTGATCGCATAAATTTTGACGCGTCTTTCGAAGATGCGTGCATCTGCCCGATGATGAATCAGTATAGCTAGCCAGGCTAAGATACATACTAATCGAATGCAGACATTATTGGACAGACTTGATATATTATTTTGTGGATGCATGTAACCATTGTCAATGCTGCGTTTTAATAAAAGTTTGAATACGTTCTTAAACACTTTTTTTTAAATAATCAACTTTTTTTAGATATCTTTGATTGTTTTCGTATTCTTGAAATCGGCTCTAGTTGGAAACCCGTTAAACTCAGAAAATTCGTAATATTTTTGTATAGATAGTTGGAAGAAAACATACATATTCGCTCTGCTGGAAAAGTGTCGATCAATCAGACTCCTATCGCACCTTCAAATACTTCGATATGTCGCCGCAAGAAGACGAAGAAAGGGGTTTGGATGGAGTTCCCTTAAACACTAATGATGAAAGGGCACCTCTACTCGACTCACAGGCGAAGGATAAAATCCCCGCCATGAGTGATAAACCAAAAAGCGGAAACTTTGAAACTGGCATAGAAAGTATAAGGTATAAGCGAGCAATGGGAACAGCGTATATGTTAGCGATGGGAATGTGCGGTGTGGTTCTCGTTGCTCTTGGTTCTACATTAGAAGAACTCGCAGAGAATACTGGAAATGTATCAACAGATGTTGGTAGCGTTTTTATCGCCCGAGGCTTTGGTGCTATTTTAGGAGCGATATGTAGTGCTAAACTCTACGGGATCCTTCACGGAAACAATGTAATCACTTGGACAATTCTCGCAATGTGTGCAATCCTGCTCTGGCTTCCGTTCGTCTCCAATATATTAACTCTGCATGCTGGATTTCTTATTTTGGGAGTTTGTACTGCTATTACCGATACGGGCTGTCAGATAATGACCCGCCGAGTTCATGGTCGATCTGCTGGACCATGGCTTGGAGCAAATACTGTGGCATTCGGTCTAAGCGGTGCTCTAGTGCCCTGTATCGCATACGCCACAACTGAACTCATTGTTCAGTACGCGATTATGAGTGCCATTGGTGTCTTAGCTGCAGCTACATTCATTTTGCTCCCTGCTCCTGAAAACCAAGATGGATTTATTGCTAAAACAATTGCACCACCACCGAAGGCTGGCCGACCAGCTAATGTTGGGCTTATTGGTTTCTTATACCTCTATAGAATTGAGTTTTTGATCGGCTTTATGATTTTCTGGCTAGTTGGAGGAAAAGTCGGTGCAACTGCTTATCTCACGCAATATGTGACAGACACGAATATCATCGACGAAAAGCATACTTCTGCTCTTATTGCTGTATTGTGGATTGCGATAACAATTGGCCGTCTAGGTGGCATTCAAGTTCAAAGGAGTGTTACTCTACCGAAGCTTTTTTCCAATACAACTTTTTTGCTCCTGGGTGGTGCAACAGGTACCGACAATTCATTGGAAAGAAAATATTTCTATGCTGTTTTTAATATTTCATCATTTTATATGTTGGCTATAAAGAACTATTTATCAATAAATAATGAAATCGAAAAAAAATGTTATGGTAGGAATAACTATTGGTGCATTTTTTGTAAAGTATTGGTATATGTTGCAAGTTTTAAGCTACATGTTAAGTTTCTGATAGATGCTTCAAATATTTTCTTTTTCTAGGTGCTATGTTGCCGATCGTCCTTCCTCATTCTGCACCAGCTCTATGGGTTGGTATCGCCATTTACGGCTTACTTAATGGGCCGACTGTCGGTTTCTGTTACGATCTAAATAATCGAACAACTGCTCCCAGCGAAACCGGGATGAGTATTGTCATGTTCGGCTTGAATTGCGGTGCTAGTTTTATTCCATTTTTCATCTCTGGTATTTGGGAAGCATCTCATTGGCCTACCATTTTATTTGTGATGGTAATGTCCAGTCACTTGCTGCCTTATCCTGCAATGATAACTATGAAGACGTTTCACGAAAAAGTGCTGAAAAGGGCAACAATATAGTATGCTTTCTTTGCATCACTCGGATTTTTCTGCACATGAAACGGCAATATATCTATATTTGCGGTTTCATGAAATCGTCTAAATTCAAATAGTGCAAAGAGGAATTTAATACATAGTCAGTTTTGATTTCATAGGATATTTTTACTAGATTTATTTTTTTGTATGAATTTAATGATTTTGGTAGTGAAATGATTCTCCTTTAAAAATATATTTAACTTTGATATTTGAATCGATGTTTGAGAAAAATAATATCAGAATGCTGAGATTTTGGAAGCTGCTTAAACTTGATTTTAATGACACTCTATTGCCAATTAGCTGAAAATGCGGGCCATTTTGAACCTGAGCAATTGAAACAAATCGGCTTAATATTATGGTTTGATAATTGGAGGTGATGCAACAAGTTGCTGATAGCTCAATTGATATTCTGATTGATCGTAATTAAACGTCACCTGTACATCGTGCGGGGACGTTAATATTAGACTTTTATTGAACTCAGCATTATTGCCCTAAAAAGCTCTTCCTGTTGTCAATCAAAGATTGTATCTCGAAATGAATCATATATTATTCATAAAACAATCAATTATCTAACTTTTAAAGAGGCATTTTCATAATCTAAATTCCTTCCAAGATGATAAACTTGGGAATCTTTAAAATGGAATGAAACTTTTTACCTAATCCTGTTGGCTTAGTACTGTGCTGATGCACTGTGGCACGGATAAAAATCAAATGCGAAGATTTCCATAAAAATTTCTTGTAGCCAAGATGTTAAACTTTTTTTGTTAGAAGCAATAGTACAAGAACCAGTTCTAAGTAACGGATTGGCTAGTTTCTCATGATACTTTGGCAAAAAATATGAAATTCCCCGTAGGCCAAAGTATTTGACTACCTTTTTTAAATATGATAATTATGTTTTTCACTAGTGTACTTATTCACATTGCCCACTACTGCCAAAACTTCTCAGATCCAACATACAAATGTGAGAAATATCGGATATGCCAAAAGGTGAGCATCAAGACTGCAGTAAGTCAAAGGATAATATTTCAGCTTTTATTTTCAACATTGAAGATGGCACCAGTACCTATAAACATTATCATCCCAAGGTTCTAGTCCCATATAAATATTCATATTGCAGCAACTCATTAAAATTGTAGAAATAGTTCGAGGCACTTCTTCAATGCTATCAAACTGTTGCCATTCGTTAATGAGAAATCAGGTTTATTGGTTTTGTTTTCAGAATTTTTATGTTGGCTTAGGTATTGCACTCTATTGTAGGGTCTAGTGATGTATGGTACCTAGATCATAATTAGGTCCTATGCCTACCTCTGTTGATACTGTAAATAAGTATACATAGTATTCTATCAGGTGCAAACTATTGAATACTTTGCTTCTATATCCTGGCAAGTACATTGTTAGGGTTTAAGTATGTTGCCATATTACTCATTATGGTAATTGCTGTCTAATTTTGTTCGAGTTTGACTTAATTTGCTTTGGATGAAAATAGCCATTTTTTTGTATTGTCAAGATTCATTCTTGCCAGCAAAATGATCAATCTTAATATACTCTTGTTTGCTGTCTTCCTTTGTATTTCTAGTTCTTATCAATTCTAGTTGAATATATGGAATTATATAAAGCGAAATCTAATATATATGCTGATAGTGAAAAAATGATTTCAGACTTATGGATTTGGTCTTGGAGTCAAAATTCCATATGCACTGTAGAAAAATAGTTGATTTCAATGCTGATTAAATCTCTGAAAACTTATTTAAACAATTCTATTTCATAGCCTTGAAATTATTGTGGGGTATCATGTAAAAAAAAGGCAATAGGATGAATTAACATGCTAAGAAACGACCAGTTTTTTCGTTTTTTTATGTATGGCTGGGTAATTATTTACTCAATTTTTTCTGAAAGGACTTCCATTTTTTAGCATTTGTAAGAAATTTCATAATAGTTTTGAGTTCCTCACTTTTGCATTATCTGGTAAAATTCTGGATCGTCCAAAAAATGTTGAACTGGCGTCATCAATAGAACAGTGTTGTCTGTAGAGCAGTATCGTCTGTAGAGCAGTGTCGTCTGTAGAACAGTGTCGTCTGTAGAAAAGTTTCGTCTGTAGAACAGTTTCGTCTATAGAACAGTTTCATCTATGGAACAATTTCGTCTGTAGAACAGTTTCGTCTATAGAACAGTTTCATCTATGGAACAATTTCGTCTGTAGAACAGTTTCGTTAGTAGAATTTTTGTCCATAGCGCTCATTTTGTAACCGATTTATTGCCTTTTCGTTCTCAGCATACAAGTTCAACATAGCGGTGAAGGCCAATGACAAATATTTGTGATGACAAAACTATCTATCATGTCATTAAAGCCAATCTCTTCATGTCTTTCCCATTGAAGCTCGGTTACAATTTGACAGAAAGTAACGTTACCGATCTATCGTTCATGTATCAAGAGGAGTGCAGCGATATTTGTTTATACTGCCCATATCATTTTTGTACATAAGCAGTGCTGATTTTCTCGCTAGGTTTTATATCTTTCTGTACGTAAGCAGTATTTGTTCAGTTACTTCATCTATTGCGATCGCCTCAATCTGATAAATATACATTTGAAGATTTTCGGAATAATCACGTGCATGTAAAATACGTCGCCGTATCGTTAATTCATTTGGGTTCCAAACTCATAGGATAAATTTTCGCGTGCTGGCTCGAATTCTGAAACTTTGATCAAGGATAAAAAGTTTCTTAGTGGCTTGAACATACACTGAATAAAGTTTGTTTGTGTCGATATATCTCGATAATTGAACTCAAGGCTACCTCGTGCCGATTGTGCCGTCATCAAGCGATCGGCGGCAATTGAAATAATGGGCAGCGTTGTCAAATCACTTCCCTCAAATTCAAGAATGGTGTCTCCTGGGATGCTGCAGGTAATAAAATGCATCGTTTGTGATGCAAGTAAATCATATCATGTTTATTTCAAATAGATTAGATCGGTAAAGTCATGATTTTATGAGATGATGATGCTCTTTTTGTGGATAGTAGCTATGTCTCCTTGTAATCACTCGCATCTTAAAGTATTTACAAGTTCTGCTTGTATATTTGAACTGATGGAGATATTAATGTTTGAAATTTATATGATTAAAATTTGGCTCAAATGCAACTTCAAATACCCATTTAAAACATGATTTTTAAATCAATAACATTCTAAAATATCGAAAAATTTGAAATGCTTAACATAATTAAGCCAATCATTTATTATTTACACAAATGAAAAATATCATTCAAATTTTCCTGCTTGCACGATATTTTGCTTGTCCTTTATTTAAAAGGATTTAGATCTATGAAAGCCATGCAATTTTTATTGTAAGGAGTCCATCTATATCTTGAATTTGTCAAGTTTGATGCAAGTGTTATAGCTAATGACAATACTTCAAGCTAAGTACAACAATATTGCCTCTCCAAATCACCAGAAAATCACTTATTGAGTGCTGTTTCAATTTAAATTATTAAGCGAACTATAGCTCTAAGATACCTTGGGAAAATCTGGCACTACTAAAATGCACTAAATGTAACTTAAAGATGAAAACCTAAATTGGGCTCGCTTTCTCGAACTAATTTTTTATCCAAAATATGAATTGTTTACCCCGCACTACGATATTTTCGCTAAATCTTCTCCCAAACAAGTTTTCAACTTGGATATCCGGAATATGGAATCTTCACACCAGCAACGTTCTCATAAAAGGTTTCCTTGATGATTTGAATGAATGAAAACATAGCTTGGTAACTTTTCAGCTCCATTTATGAGTTGCTGCTTGTTGAAAGGTCGAATTTCTGAATAATCTAAGAGGTTTGGATGTGGAGAATAATTTCATGGCCTTTTCTGCACTTTCACCTCATGCACAAGAAAAGATTTAACTAATTTGAACATTAGGTACTGAAGTTTTACTTTTTTCAGTTAATTTATTAGCATGTACTTCTTTCTCATCAGGAGCCGTTATTTAGTCGCGAAAGTAATAGTGATATAGAAGAATTGCGAGCGTGCTATGATCATGTAACAGATCTCATGCATCAATGTAGTAATCTTGAACACATCAATGCGGATTTGGAACGACGCTTAGAACGGCAAGCACGCGAAAGATTAGCTATTGATGGAGAAATTGTTCAGGTTAAATAATTTACAAACTACACCATGAAAAACATTGAAATATTGGTATAGGACTTCAAGAATAAATCGATGTGCAAGAATCTGAATTTTGATTTCATTGGACAAATGAAATTGACTTGACAGTGTGAAAATACTGCTAAGTGGAATTTCAGTTCTTATGTTCAGATTTCTAATAAATATTTTTTTAAAGAACAATTGACCACCTACTCCATCGATTAATGTTCTCTAGTTGCAATCGAAAAAATTACCCAAAGAATTTTTGAAATTTTTGTAGCTTAAAGTCATACATACATGCAGGCAAACCGAGCGTGGGAAGGTAAACTTCATCAAGCAGCTGCCGAAGCCGCCAAATACCGTTCTCAATTTGAAAAAGAAGTAAGATTGGGAAATATTGCGAGAGAAAAATTGCGTCGAACAGAACGCGAATTATTTCAAATTTTACAGAAAAAGTATGACATTGTTCGGATGGCAAAGTCAGAAGAACGTGCAGAAATTTCCGATCGAGACCGTATCCATCGCGAATTGTCACTTAAAGTTGAATCTGCTTCAGTTGTAAGTTCAAATTTAAATAGACAAACAATTTTTAATCCGAAAGGAGAAAGCACGTCTGCAGTGCGCGAAGAACAAATGCTTAGAAACCTGGCAGATTTTTTCTGCATGTAAATTTTTCGAAAAAGAATATAGCAACATCATGCTTTATTCGAAATAATGTAAATAACTCTGGATCCTGCTAGTTCACCTTGCAAGTGCACCCATTTTCATGGAACAGTAGTATGTATGTATAAAATGTATCCTTAGGAGGTATAAGAAACGAGGGGGGGGGGAATACTTGACTCACGTAGCTTTGTGTCGACTCAATTTATTTTCATATGTATGAAACACCAATATTACAAAATTTATATATATCTTTAAGTTCCTTATGCTTTTATTTTAATGCAATCATGCGTAAGCTTGAGAAGTAATATAAAAACGATTCATTTTCAAAAAATTGCTATACTATTGTGTACTATACGAGAAAGTACTAATGCACACAAATACGACTAAGCATTGCTAGCGATATCTTAATAAATAAATACATATATATATATATATATTCCACCTATAGGGAGTTTCGTGAAATCGATATTTTGATAATTTAAAAAATATGCTATTTTATGTAGTAAAGAAAAAATAATGGTTTCCGAAGATATTATCAAAAGCTGTTTGTTTTCACGGAAATTTTATGAAGTCATGATCGGCCGTCTAATTATTGAATGGCTACTGAAATTACCACAGCCGCATAAACCGAGTAGTAAATGCTAACTTCATGTTCAATGTGAAAATCATTCTTTTTATAAATGATTGTCAAATGCTGCTATGATTCATTTGTACCAGTTTTGTTTCTCAATCATAAGAAAGGACTTACCTTTCAACAAAGTGAATTTCTGCTTTTACTTGATCCATATGCGATTAAGGAAAGTAAATTTCGACGGGATTATGAAATTGAACTGGCTGGTATTTGCTAACTTTGGTACACTTAATAATTGTCAATGCAGGTAAATGACTGTATATTTAGCAATACCAGCAACAATGAAATGTTTGAACATTTCTTAACACCCAATAAAGTAATGCGATAAAAAATAAGTTCATAGCTCTATTGTGGAATTTTTTTCTGTAATATGTGCTAGTTTTAGCAAATATCAGTTTTTGTTATCCAAAATATTCTATAATATTTTTATCCTTTACCATATTCTGGAGCAGAAAAATAGAAACTACATACAATATCAAGCTATGTATCAGGATCTAATATGTTTTCGCCGTGTATTGTTTATTTGTCTACGATTCTTTCAGGGATTTGTGATTATATCGATTTAATTCGGTTTGTATGTGCAAGCTTAGGTTGATAATGTTGACAAGATTCACTCTTGTCAACACATGAATTAAGATTAATGGAAAAGTATTGAACGTGTAGTATTTCAGTGCTATATTGTTCTGGTTTTATGATTTACACTTGATACAATTCGTTAGTCTTGACACTATGTCTGCCACATTAAGCGCTGCGCAAATCTAAAATGGCTGCCAAAAAATATTTCCTGTAAGGTGTATCCTCGAGCAACATCTACAAGATCACTTATTAATTTTGCCTTTATGGTTCAAGTTATTGTCATTTCTCTATCATGTAATTGTAATCAATTATTTTTAAACAATATAAAAGACTAACTGACTGGCTTTCTTGACTGTCATATGGTCATTGCACATGTTTTCAAATGCACAGGTGCTCACAAGACTCCAAAAACACACTTTGAAACAGCTTTTTCAAATCACTAGAACCCACAAGAATGAAAGGTTTTACTTCACTCATAGCAAACTTTCTAAATTTGAAAAATGAACAATTCTGTATTTTAAGTTTAAATAATGAAGACTACAAACTTGTTTATTGTTTTCTAGAACTCACAATCTGATTTGCTTAGTAACAATGTATTATAAAATGGGAAGTTACATTTCAAACACCTCTTCCACAAGATTTGGTCTGAGCCAATTAGACAATTCAAGCAATTGCTAATACAATATTTAATTAGTAATAATAATAATTTTGGACACAGTTTTAGGAGCATTATCTCATGGGCCAAGGCAAATACAATTTTCTACTGTATAAGGGTTATTTTGCTATTCAAAACTAAAAGATGCTGCCAAATTTATCAATATAAAATAGACTAGTATTGTATGTAAAAATTTAGCATTCAAAGAAATGTATCCATACAATATTCAGGAACAAATTTGTGATTAAATTTAAAAAAAGTTAAATATATATCATAGCATAACAGATAATATAAGAAATAAACTACTAAAAACAAAAAGCAACAAACTAGAGAACACTATTGTATAAACATACGTTTGCTAGTCAATCCTTACAACATTACAAAGAGTGATCTTCACAACATCAAATATCAATTCATCAAAAGCACTCGCACAGAAGCGAGTATTTTCTACTTATTTGGAATTGGCCAAAGTTAGATTTGTAACAGATAACTTATTCTATGAAAGATTGAGTAAAAACTAGACATCATGATGAGAGTCCTGCAAGAACAGAGTATAGTTCCTGGTAACACTGAGCTTGTTTGCAGGAAGAAGATAGGTAGAAAGAGCAGCATCGAGAATTGCTTCCAAATTTCCATGACTGCAAAACCTTTCATTCTATTTTTAGCATATTAGTTAATACTAATGAAAGCTCAATGTACGGAGTACAAAAAAAACAAACCTGGCAAGACCTTTTTTATGAAATAATCTGTTGTAACCATGCACTAAGAGTTGATAAGATTATATGAATGCACTTAATTCTTCACAATAGCACATTATGGATTGAAACTTTGTTTAGCTTAATGTGACTATTTCTAGAAGTGATTACCGACAAACTTTTTCAGTTCTATCTTGTCACCTGGAAGAAAAAATCACAACTGAAAAATTATTTGTCATTGGAAATTATGTCTTGAAAAGTTGAGTTCCTTTTTGTGAGCAGGTGATGGAACTAAACCATACATCTTAACAATATAAGTGTATATGCTATAGCTAAATTTTCTTTGGAAGAACAGATGTAAGAACGATTTTAATGAAATCTAAAATTTTGATGCATTTAAAACAAAAAAAGCATTTCAAGGGAAAAATTGTTTGGAATTAACCCCTAAGGAAGTTAATTGTATTCTGTGGCTGCTGTATGTTTTTTCTGATACTATGCTGACATTTCTGTTTTTTCTGATACTATGCTGACATTTCTGTTTTGATTATGAAAATAAGTATCAGTTTAGAATATGAGAACAAGTTTCAGTTAATGACATTTTGTTGTTTTGATGAAGTTATCTTACTTCTACCAATACATTTTAGCATATAATGTATGCATTCTGTCACAGATTTCTTGTGTTTCCGTTGTGTGTTGCATTCCTAAATAAAATTCTTGGAACCAAACATGCATTTCTCGATAAAGTTATCAACAATACCCTGTCAATTATTTCTGGCACAGAGTTGGCCTTTTAAGTTGCAATTTTAATTGATTTGAAGCACATTTTCTTCATGCCAAATTGAATACTGTAGCACAATTTCTATGATGCGCATGCCACCATATGAATGCATATTACAAGTTGACAACCTAGTTCTATACATATGAATTTTTTAGGCTCAGAATTCAATGAATGGTATCTAAGAAATGTTTGCCAATGTTAAAGCTGTCAAAATCCAATTTTTCACCTACATTGCATTTGAATTAACAATCAAATTCCTATGGTGCTTTGTACTTGAATTTACAAGCCAATAGAACCCAAAAGTAGAGTCCTTGATATCGGAAGATCTACATTTATCTCATCCTGTACTTGCTTATGGTAGTTGTATGCCGTATCATTACGCATAAGTCTGTAATATGTATTCTTATAAATGAACACATATGGTGAATGTTATAAACGAAGAACTGCTTCAATATTATGAAAAAATGTTCTTTATTCATATATAAATCACACACTTGCATTTCATTATGATAAAAATTTATGAATTGCTCGAACTATGTACACCAATGTTATATCTTATTGTCACATTGATACAAAATGAATCAATTTTAAATGTGTCTGTTGCATTTATTAATATGCTTCCAATTTATAGGATATTTAACTATATCGTTGATCACTGAGTAAACACATGGGGTCCATTGCCAGCGGGAACCTTACCAATACATAGGCGAACCTGTTACGTTACAAGAGACAAACGTATATGTTAAATTAGAATAGTCATAAGACCTAGCAATTTGCCAGAATGTCCAAAAACAAAAGATGCATTTTTTTTATTAATAAAGATAAAATCTTCTAATCATAATTTACATCTTAGAAGCAAAAGAGAACATATTCAATTAAAAAATATATGAAATTAGGATTTTTATCAATCAGAAATATTCAAATATTTTTTTGTGCAAAATTTTGTCTATGGCTTTTCTTCATTATTTCCTGTATTAAATTAATTTTTGAAAATGATGGTGCATACTCAAACAGCTTGAAATAATGGAATTTCTCGTAAAATAAGTTTTTGGAAGTATTTATAGGATCTAGAATATTTCTCACTTTTGAATCAGCAAAAAGTTATACGATGACTTTTCAGTCACTATAATAACCTTGTCTTAAAAATTCAAAATTCATTAAAGCTGTTTGAAAGCTTAAAATTATCTATTTTAAGTATAAATAAATTTCTTACAGCAGTTATGATTTATTTGATTGCGTAATTCTTACCAATTTAAATTAAAGTGTATTGAAAAAATGTATGCATATTTTTATTCTTTATTCAAGTTTCAAATACTTGGTGATCGTTATGGAAAAGTAAGCAGTAGTTGAGAGAAAAAGATAAAGTAATGTTACTGATTGTAGTCCACAACTATACATCAACTTAAACATTGTTCTAGAAACTATTCTTTAACTGCATGTTCCAATAATTGCTACTATACTGGATTGTATAATATGCTAGTTACATCAATGTATGCACTTACAAAATACAGCTAGATAAGCTAGCTAGCAAATAGAATCTAACAATTCTTATGCGTGCCTAATTTATGGCTTTTATGTTCAGAAAGTATAGGAAAAATACATGATTTGATAACCGCGCTATATTAAAATGATTTTTCTGACCAAGCAAAGAGAATTATTTTTCAGTAACTATTGAAGTTAACATAAAATTATTATGCATTATATGAATAATTCAATAAATAGATTTCTCATGACTTTTCGACGAGTGCCTCTTATTATTACTGTGTTCTTTTCTTGCCCCCCCCCCCAAAGTTTGAAAGCTCAGTCTAGTAAAATAAAATATAGAAACTCTACCATATGCAGCTAATATTCTATACATCGATGGTCCACTAAATGATATGCTCCATTATTTAATAGCTTACTACTCTACCAACCTCCATTTACTGGTGTAAATTGATATTTCTAATCCAGTATATTCAGTTAGCTGATAATTTTGGTGGAACCGACAGTATCTGATTATAGAATATCTAGTGTGCATAGTTTAAATGATATATTTTTTACCTTTTTTCCGCCTACTTTGTGTTCACATGACCCACATTTTCCCTCTTCGCATCCATATGGAGCATTATACTTAGCCTTAGCAACGACGTCCTTAAGAGGTTCACCAGCCTTACCTTCAGCTTTTTTTCCGCCTGGGAACTGGCACTGCGCCTATTGAAGATATTGACAAGTAAAAGTTGTTCAGATATTGTTAGCTATGTCTAATTACATTTGCTTATGCTGATGTAGACTAGTATAGTATACAATCCAGTATACTAGTTTTTATTTGAAATATGCAGTTACAGAATAATTCTATGATATCGTTGTTTTCTCTTATCTGCTCTTTCTGTAATCTCTCTTTCTCAGTGCACTATCAATCACTAGGATTCCTATCAAAAGTATAGAAAGGGATCTCCAAAATAAGCTTTAAAAACGATTCATACATCACTTACGATTTTGAAATGTTAGGAATGGGCGAAAACAGGTTTGATGATGACTTTTTAGTCAATTATGAGTTTTTTTTGTTGAAATATCACATTTTAGAATAACTTTGACAGGGTTAAGAGGCAAGGCTTGGAAAAATTAGAGCCAGTTTCTACATTAGACCAAAAATCTCTAATGCAATTGAGCAACCAAGCTGAACCATGAAAAAAAACGTATGCTAATTGGTTTTTGAACTTTGCAAGAATCCGAGAAATTTATGGATAACTTTGCATTAGGTTATAATTTGGCAACATTTATTGCATTCTGAAAATTAGATTGAAAAATAGCCAACAGGGTATAGAAGCTCGATCAAGCAATAAAGTACGTAAATATTAATATAAGGGCTGTGGCAGTTTCTTTACTAGTACTGTTTCTCTCGTATTCGAATTTAATTCTGTATTTGCTCTCATCGAGTGCATGGCAAATATAAATTACATTAAAATTCGTTACTACAAGAATATATATTCTCGTGGGCTATAAAGTTGCCAAAATTCAAATTCTGTAGCATTTCAGCATTATATAGCATAAATTCCATTTTTCCCTCTACCTCCTATTTTTGATAATATATTAATTACATTTGATAAAAACTTTTTTCGCCCACCATCTGGATTTTGCTTGATCGTAGAGGAGTTACTGATACGAAAGGCATTCCAAGAAACGCTGATACCGCACAAGCGCAAATGGCGACAGAAATAGCGACAAGTCTAATCAATGCCATATTCAGATGGAAAGTCTAAAATTTATATGACAGAAAATAGAAGTATAAACGTTGTTGTGCAGTTAAAAAACGTAATGCGCATACATTAAAATGCCTTTTCAATGTATTAAAATGTTTCTATTTTAGTTTATGCCTTGAAATTTTGTTTCTTTAATACAGATGAACAGTCACAAAATAATTCCTTCAATCCGTTACAATCATAAATCAAAATTGATTTTATAATGAATTATGCTTTTCAAGAACAATCTAGGAGTATTGTTGCAAGAAAGAATCAACTGACCGTGAGAATATGGCGTCGATCCTCTCTCATGTGCATAGCTTTGGATTTAAAAGCGACTGCGCCAGCAATATTCATCTCGTCGAGGAAGGATTAGCATTTTATCCTTGTGGTAGCGGCGCGGTTCTGTTGAATCTTGATACTGGCGAACAGCAGTTAGTTGGTGAGTCCATTCTTGGTGGAGTAAGTGCCTTAAGCCTGACACCGAATAGGAGACTACTTGCAATTTCCGAGCAAAGCACTGATCAAAATGGAACTGGAACTGTGTTAATGTTCGATTCGACTACACTGAAACGTCGAAAGGTTCTAAATCCATCTAACAATGGCAGTCCAAAGATAGTATATGTAGCATTCAGCATAGACTCAAAATTTTGTTTGACGCAAGGAGGAAGTCCAGATTGGACGCTGAGTCTATGGAATATGGAAAAAACTTCCAAACCTGTTTTTCAAATAAAATTAGGATTGCCGTCATCTGGTATCGATCACGATTTTGCCGCTCATCAGGCAGACTTTGCACCCCACGATTCTAGCCTTGTTTGTGTCAGCGGTGAGAGACTGCTGAGATTTTTTCGTTTCAGCGATGGAGTACTTAAGCCACTTTATGCGAGTGCTAAGATGGAGTCACAAGTCAGTGAAATATCTTTTGTGCAAGTTCTCAAGCATAATATAAATACATATTAATATATATTTATATATATGTTTAGATAAAGTTTAAGTGTTGCACCAGTTTTAAAATTAAAAAATAAAATTTTTTTCTTGAAGCAATTAATCTATATTTTTACTTAAACATCTTACCATTATGTCTTAATATACGTAAATGCATTTGCACATAATAATGTATTTTTTTGCATCTAGAACTTTACTGCTCATTTGTGGATACCAGAGGACAGAATGGCAGTCAGTACCACTGCGGGTGACGTGCACATTTTCGAAAAACAAGAGGTTTGTAAGGTTTAATCTCTATTACATACATAAAACTCTATTTTTTCTTTTCTGCACTGTCATATTTGTTATAAACAAGCCAAGACAAAACGTCGCTAATTCAATTTTTGAGCTGATTGACAAATCACTGCACCTAACGCACAGAACCGTTGCATGTAGAATTCAGTGATAAATCATTATATAACTTTTTATATATTAGAGACGAGTTTGTTAATTTTTTTTGTTATTTGACATTTTTCTAAATTTTTTAAAAGTCCATTTTTTGGTTTTGGTAAATCAAATCTAAAAAAAGAATCATGCCATTTTTGCTGGGCTTACAAATTTCTTCGAATTATACGGCATGAAGATAGTTCAATTGAATGTATTTATAAGTACTTTGTATTGAGATTTTCAAGTTGCATGTATAAAACATATATATGAATGTGCATACATCCATTCATATATATGCTTTATTTCTTAGTACCACAGCACGGTGTCACGCATTGAAATAGATGGAATTGACAGCGAGCCCATATGGTGCATGAGCACATACATACGAGGTTTTGTTGCCGGATGTAGCAATGGCTTTTTACGAATATACGAACAATCAGACAATGTTCATGAGCTCTATAAATGTACCAAGGTAAGAGGAAAAGGTTCAATTTAAGAGCAATATATTTAGGAAAGAGCCATAGAAATACCCCCAAAAAGTTGGTCTCTGTAAACCAATCAGATTTAATATCAGAAAGTAAGCATTCATACAAACTCTTTGTAACGTTTCATTGAAAAATTTCAATAAAATCATTTCTTTAAACTACAAATTGTTTCAATACATCTAGAGGTACATGCAAGAGTTATAAGCTAATTTATGCTATTTTTGTAAAAAAATTATAATTCTTCTGTTTATTTGAGTGATTGAGTCACGTAGTGAAAAATATTCATATTTCAAATGCATATTGAATATGCACAGAGGCATGCAACGGTATAGCACAAAGACGCAGAGACATAATAAAAGAAAGAAAAAAATACAAAATATTATAGATTAAAATACATCATTATATTTTGACATGAATACTGTTGTTCTAGAATCATATGCTGCACATTCAAAATTGTCTAGTATACTGGATTGTATACTATACTAGTCAGCTTTAATCCAAACAATTGTGTATGTACATCATACACAGTATACATTTTGTTAAATTTACAAAAAAAAATTGTTCTGTAGTCTATTCGATTGGCTGAGCTGCCTCTTGGAGGGTACCCTAGCTTAAAGTGTATGTCACTAAGCCCTGGCGAAGAGTTGCTGGCAATATCCACTAATGCAAATCAATTATATCGAGTAAATCTGGGTAATATTGATGGACAAAGCTTGAGTAGCGAGGAAAACTTTTTTGACCCTCTTTGCGCTTCATTTCATTCTTCTGGGCTTATAGTCGCAAGGGTAAGGTTCTTGTATACAGTATAAATATGTTTATGATTGCAATATTGTGCTGAATTTCTTAGGACTTCATGTAACAAAATACTTTAAAGTATTATAGCAAACTGTTTGATAATTAAAGATATTTTAATAAAGGATAATATGTTAAAATACAGTAAAATTTGGATGCATCAAATTTGCGTTTCACAAATCTTCCCTTGTAATGAATAAATAAAACGTGTCATATTGCACCAAGTTCTACTTCAGTTTCTTTGTATAATTTTTAGTATTTTTGATATAAGCAATTAATTTGGTGGCTTTGACAGATTTGTTATACCCAAAAGTTACTCTGCTAGTTTATTTTTGGAAACTGCTTTTCATCTAAATTTTTTCCTGTAGTCTGAAAGTGTTCAAGAAAAACTGATTACCAGACAATCTTGTCGTATTCATGGCATTGATGCTTGTGTCTGGAAACCGTGCGTTGCTACCATAGGAATCGACAAGACATTTAGATTATGGAATTACCAAACCAAGGTAACTGTACTCATAAATTTGATTACCTTATAATTTCAATACAACTGCAATGTATCATTAGCTACTTTTTTATCAGCATTTGTTCTGTTCATACCTCCTAGTGGCTTCTTTCTTGTTGAGCTTGAGTTACTCGTATAACGTACATTTATTGCAGCAACTGCTGCGCAGTGTTTTTTCAATTTCCATTCATTGTAAAATTTTTGTCACTGGTGGAATGTCATCAGTACCCAAACATTGTTAGCATTGTATTTTCCACCGAGTTTTGTTGAAATAAATTGTTTAGCTCTTTTTCTTATTATAATGTATATTATATTCATATATATTTATATATATATAAAGCTGGACAGGATGGAATCACAATATTATATGGAACATATCAAGCATTACTAGTTATGATACCGTGCCTAGTAAAAAGAGTATTGTATCTGCTTTTGAATTTATGTTCATGTGTCTTTTTTCTAATGATACATTAAGATGAATTTTTTAATGCATCTCTTTGTAAATATCTATTTGAGTTGTCGATATGTATCAGAATTTTGTATGTTCTAAGACTTTAATCTTGCAAACTCTATCTTACTAATGAATTTATTTGTATACTACTTCATTTGTCTACATATCTATTTTGAATTTTATCGCATTTCAAACGGAGCATCCATGGACTTCAGATGAATATATTTTCTACACTGTCGTCTGAAAATTCTTCTTTTGAAATTATGTAATTGTACTGGTCTTTGTTTCATTCATTAGGTACTTGAAGTGGTTCATTATTTTGATGAAGAACCGGAGTCTGTAGCACTTCATCCGAGCGGGCTGTATGCTGCTTTAGCCTTTTCTGAGCGTGTTTGTTTGTGTGCAATTCTCATGGGTAAATAATGTTAAACAGTGCACATACATACATGCATACATAAATTCAAGCATATATATGAATGCAGTAACAAATTCAGATACGGCAACTTATCTTCTAACAAATTTCAATTATAACATGCAAAGGTAATAGTATCGATTGTTCCAAGATAGTGTCTGATTTTTGGATGCAACAAATTTTGTACGCAGCAAACACCGTGTCTTAACAAATTTTCTATAACCAAAGCTTACTGTAGAGTATTCTCTATTCTATCTAGTATACAAAATAGTTGCTAATGTATCATGTAGTTGACCAGTTTTATCCAACAAAATTTACAAAATTAGGTAGCTTAAAAGAAATTCGAGAAATATCTTCTAAAAGCTGTGGGGCCGTAAAGTTCAGCCGAGGCGGGCAGTATTTGGCAGTTGTTATTGGTACACGAATACTGGCACGTACATACAAAACTTTCATATAATTCTAAAATATCATGTACTTGACAAAATTTTGATTTTTTATAATGTTTGGTAAATATTTCACTCTACAAGCATCATTGTATTGCTAGATTGTCTCGAAAAAATTTTGCATAAAAAATAAGTAGAGCTAATCCTACACAGATTTTAAGACTTTTTGGGTCATTTACATGTAATAAAATACTGAATTTACAAGGTACGTCTTTAAAGATAGATAAATTTGGTACTTTTGAGTTTATTGTTTGTTATTGTTTGAAGTATTTAAATTCAACCTGTTAAATTACATCTCTTCAAATTGCGCATAAAAAAATGCAGCAAATTCTAACCCATGAATATTTTTGTACACATATATATATATATATATATTAAAGTACATACCTTACAAAAATATGCAGTTAATGCATCCACTGGTAGTTAGCAATTCGATGAGTTTAACTCTCTATAGAATTTTGCTTGTGGTTGTAGTCAGCTTGATGCTAGTAACTATTATTTAAAATAAGCAGAAACGATAAATTTCTGAAGGTTAGTAAAACCACCCGCTACTTGTTCAGTGAAAAATACCTACTCAATGTGAACCTTTACATTCAAATATTTTAAAAATCTAACTGAATTTATTCTGGTCCTCCAAATTTGTAAGACTTCAAAAAACGTATTACGACACTTACATTTGCAATAACTCCTGAAAGCGGTCTCAAAATTTGAAATTTTTGAAAATTTTCAAGATTTTAAAGTTACAAATCTGTTTTTTGTAAACAAATTTACAGCAGAAACTACCTTTACCTCTGTGTTCTGTAAAGTTTTATACTACGATTGTCTGGTCTTACTCCATTAAATATGTTTTTTTTGGTGCTGACTAGTATAATATTTCATCCAGTATAATGCTAGTATATGCAGCTACAGAATATATTTCTAGAATAATTATCTTCTCTTTTTGTCTCTTTTCTCTTTGATGTGCCTCTTTATACAAATAATAGCACTTGTTTATATGTATCATTCTTCCAAAAATATACAGATTATCAATACATATAGCTGCCTTGTCACTACCGTGCTGAAAGGACACCAAGGAAAGGTGATTTTAATTTTTTCTGTTATCCTAGTATTAACTTGACATTACTGCTAAAATTTCTGTACTTTTGCATAACAATATATATATCTTGAGAGATTCATACTGATTCTGATGCATCCATACATTCATACGTTTCTATACATATTTTTCTTTGAAATATTTCTTTAAATGTCATTTTTTAACTATCATGTGATCATTTTTTTACTGGTGTTGCATTATTATATCTTGATGTTGCCCTTGGAAGTTTAATATAGTGGATTGCTAGTGTACAACATGAAAAAAAAGTTACTGTAGCATAAAATTATTTTGTTTTTTCTACAGTTTCTTTAATAGAATGAAAGATTATCAAATATAAAGATAGTTTATTCTCGTTTTTTGGTCTATAGATGTATACAAAATAATGTATGTAGTTGTATATACGAATGAAAGCATTCATCTACTTATTGATTTGAACCAAAATCCATGTAATTGAAAAGGCTATATGTCACTATAATATAGAGAAAATCCAGTTTGATGTATTCGTTAAAAATTTTAGTAAAGAAAGAGTTGGTCAAGTTTTTCTATCATGGTACCCCTTTTTATATCATTTTCATTTTAAAACAGATTATTTCTATAGCTTGGCACAAAAAAGACAGGTTACTTATGAGTAGTTCAATAAATGGTCAGATGCTCATGTGGAATGTAAACAATGGAACAAAACTTTCAGAACACTTTCAATCTCTTGACGGCATTGCTGCATCTACAGCTTCTACAGATTTTGACAGGTAATTGAAATACAACAGACAAAGCAAGATAACAAAGTTTTTAAACCTTTTAATAATGACTTTTTTTAAATTTTTCATTTTTATATAGAATCTGATAGCTCTATCAAAAGTAGCAATATGGTATTCTAATTTAACTGTTCTAAAACAAAAAGTACTCAAAAATTTTTTCATTGGATTGACTTCAACAAAGGATGCTATGTAAGACACAGAACATATGTATTCATAAAATGAATGGCTAGCGCTATCTTTAACAATTATTATATTTTGCAATATTTTTTTCTTTTAATAGTACTTTTTATTGACACATTTACATAGTTTTTGAACCTACTGTAAATTCTTAAATTTTTTTAACATTTATTTTGCTTCCTTTTTTTTAACAGTAAATTTAGAAAAATCAATAAAATCTTAATAAATATGAAAGTCATTATTGTTTAAGACCTGCACTAAAACTCATCTTGTCTTGATTGTTTACCTTGAGTATCAATAATTATTATTTATATATATATATATATACATATATGTATATAGCTAATAAATGTTTTTTGATATTGGTGTATTTTTATTGAATCTTTCAAAAGTAAAAATAACCAATTTTTTCTTGCTTTAGGATATCTGGCTATTTTGATCTGTTGATTAATTTCATAAATCAATTTTTTAACCCCTATCATTAAATAGTATTATTTATTGCACATGTTCAAAGACAGTATTATATTGGAGGAGACAAATGTATTAGGGAATTAGACATTTTAAACTCAGTACCACTAGTCAAGAAAAACTCTACAGCTACGCTTCTTAGATCGTCTTCATCCGCCTCATCTATAACTATAAATCAAACTAGGCTCCCCTTAGAAAGTTCTGTAAAGGAGGAAAGCAGAGCACAGTTTGAGGTAAGTACATTTAGCCCTTAATCCAATTCAGTTTAGTTCAGTTCAGTTCAGTTTATTGCGATGTTCAATGTTAAGTTTGTTCTTTTGAGTGGAACTGAACAAAGACTAAAAGAATTAGAAATTTTTTGTTACAAATAAAAAAGGGCCGATTTTTTCTCTTGCTTTGCTAGAAGTTAGAGTGATTTGATTTAGGGTTTGAAACATCCTAAAAAATTCAATTGAACTGAACTGTACCATATGAAATCAGTTGCTTAAATTCATGTCAGTGTATTTACCGGTTGGCTCTTACATATACTTGCAAAATTAAAGCTGAAAATGGGCATTTTTTTAGTTTAAACTGACAATTTGGTTTACTACTTGTAAGTTTGGGATATTGCTATTTTACCACATAAAAAACTTAGAATCAGTCAATAATATAGCACAGAGATGCAGAGACATAATAAAAGAAAGAGAAAAAAATACCAAATATTATAGATTAAAATGCACCATTATACTTCGACATGAATACTATTGTTCTAGAACCATATGCTGCATATTCAAAAAGTGTCTAGCATACTAGATTGTATACTATACTAGTCAGCGTTAATCTTAAATAAACATCAAACTAGACACGGCTAGTTATATCTTCAAAGGAAGAATTTTTTTGCATTTTTCATGCATAATGGCTATTTTCAATGCTATCATGAATATTTATAGCTTCATACATACTTGCCTCTATTCGACAATTTATATGTTCATCGATGCATTCTATGTGGATAAAAAACTGAACTTCCAAGCTGACCTGTCTAAAAACCAGTGATGTTGCTACAAGTAAATCTTTTTGATAACATATGTAGTAAGCGTTGGCTGTAACAAGTTTGTTGGAACTTTCCGTATTTGATATGTCCAAACCTATTGCTTTCACAAATCTGAAACTAAATTTGACATCGCAAAATTAGTGGTTTATTTGTTACAGGCAAAAATTCATGAAAAAATCATTTCTTCATATCCGAAGTTTATTGTCTATATATATTTGTGTCTTTGCACTCTCTTTTCCAATCTTTTTCTTGCTAGTTATTATACTGCTTTTACCTAATTATATAGAAAACTGTCAAGCATCATGTACTGTTAAAAATATTAGTTTACAATTTGCCATAGATGGATATTAATGTCCCAGTAACTGCCCTAGAAGTTGTAGATGTTGGGTATTATCGATACCTTATTGCCGGAACTTCTGGGTTAGGGGTACCCGGCGGGGTATATATGTACCCACTTAAAAGGCTCAATTACCCAGGAATATCCCCAGCTCCCGCTACTCAAGGTGTGTAAGTTAGTGGATAAATATGGGCATTCATTTCATTTTGTATCCAATTACTGCATATAAATGTATCGATACAATTGATTCATTGTAAATTTTTGGTTCATCGTATTAGGTTTAAAAGCAAAAAGCATCGATCCGCGACAAGAGCAAATTTGTTGTCTCTCCGAAGGGCTGAGCTGTATAGCAACCAATCATAATGATTCAATGCTTTTCATTGGAGGAGAAGTTAGTAACTTATATCATATTTTGTTTGAAAGTTGACTCTTCTATATTTTGATGTATTCAAAAACAAAAGGCATACATTATTTTAACTTAATATTAGTGTAAAAAATGGAAAAACATTTATTTGTTATGCTAACTGATGATAGAGCGCAGGGATGCAGAGATAGCGGCAAAAGAAAGGAGGAAACAAAGGCATAAGTATATGCTTCAACTTAAGTATTGTTCAATAAACTTCTTCAGCATACTCAAGTAGTCATTAGTAAGCTGGATTACACTTAATATTAATCTACATCAGCATCAACATATATACAATAAATGAAGATTTTTACCAATACCAATATTTATTCATATTAATATCATAAAAATGAATTCGAAAAAAATCAAATTAGAACAAATTACTGGTGAGTCGTAACTTGGACATTTCTAATTGGTCAATCCATGAATGTCCGATATATATAAGTACAAAGTTACAATGGGCAGTTCAGGAAACAGTTCATGTACAAATCGAGACATACAGTTCTCACACAATACGATTTGTGGTTCATATGTAGGATTACATATATATATATATATAAAGGTCTGCAGAAATAATTTATACAGTATATTTTTCAAAATCTCATGTTTTCTCTTTTTTTTACTTTATTTTAGGATGGCTGCTTGGTGATTTATGAAGTTTTAGATCCGGTATGACTATCTGTATATAATTCATAAATTTTACATAAATTATGCTCTGTAATATATGCATGTATGTATTTTGAATAGCTTTAGACACTTTTGGAAATATCTATGAAAGTTATATTTTGCTTGTTCAAGGATGTAATTTTTCTTACGCATATATATATCATTTAAAAATTTCATTTTTAAATGATATGCTTACTTTTTTATATTGTCATGGATTTGTGTCATGTATAGGAAAATGCTCCTGCTCAACGTGCAAAAATGAGAGATTCGACAGAGCGATTGGAAGAAGTTTTATTAACTAGGCAAGATTTAGAGGTACGTATATATGTGTCAGCATGTATTTGTATACCAGTATTAGTGCATGCATTCTAATGTTTGAATTTGTGTACACTATAGTATGTATGCTTTTATGTTACATCTTGTAAGTTTGTTACAGAACGTATACATATCTATGTATGAATTAATTTGAATATACAAAATTAGACTAGCCATGGCTAGCAACATACATGTATACATATATATATATATATCTGTATACCAATTTCAATACATATTTTAGGTTCGAGATGCTCGAATGCGTGAATTAGAGGGAAGAGTTGAAGATTTAATGGTATCGCACGAATACAAATTGAAGCAGAGAGATTCAAAGCACGAGGAAAAAAGAAATTTGGTACGTAAATCATTCTTTCAGTAAAAATATATATTTTTTAAATTGATTTTTTGACCAGTAACTGCAGAATTAAAGTTTGGTGTAATTGTATCAAATTCACCTTAACTTTCGGAAGTGCTACTGATATAGATTTTGCTGTCTTTTTTTTCTCAATTTCATCGTATTATAGTTCTAAGATTACATTTTTTATAATAATTCTATCATAAAATGCAAATGCGCTTAATGTATGAGAGAAAGCACCAAGAGTAATACTGAATGCTTCAATGGAAATGTGCAGACACATATAGTCAAATATAATCTATATAGCCCTAAATTATCTACGATGGACTCGAAACATCGATTTCTTCAGTTGCATTCTGAATATTTGCTCTGGAACAATAAATATGACTATAAAGCAAAAAGTTTAACCAACTTGCCAAAAAGTTCACTGTCGCAAGTATTACCTAGCTTTAAGTTTTAATTGTTCTAGAATATTTTGTAATGCAGATAAAAGAGTTCATTTAATGTTCAAGTTATTCGATTTTTGCAAAAATTTTTAGATGTCGGATATAGCAAATTCTTAGAATCAATATTCACTTATAGCAAATTAATGAAATGTCATATTGCGCCAAGTCCAACTTCGGATTTTTGGATATAATAAATTTTGGATATAGTGAATTAAATTAGTGGTCCCGACAGATTTGTAATATCTGACATGAACTGTGTTTTTTCTTAGTTAAAAAATTATTTGTGCAATTTAAACTAGATTATGTTTTGCATTTTGAAATTACTATTTAATGATATATTGCTACTAGGATTGTCCAGTAGCTGTAAAAAATTGAAATAATTTTGATATAATATATGCTAAATTTGAGTATTTTTAAGCTTTCCTGCATCTACACTCTTCTTTCTAGTTAGCTAAAAAAATTGTACTTTCCAACATATAATCTCATGTTAATGCTGACATTTTGGTTGTAAAGTGTGGAAAATAATGGAACCTTTTCAAGAACAACAACTAAGTCAAGTTGATAAAAAATTTGAAGGGGCTATGAAAGGGCAATAACCTGGTTTGACAATTTTTTAGCTCACGATGGGTATCTTTGTTGAAAGATCATATTTCAGAATAATTTCTGAAAGGTTTGAATAAAGTTCTTTAAATAACTTTGCTATCTTGCATCCAAAACTACATTGCACCGCTATGTTAAAGTAATGTAGATAACAAAAATGATAGAACTCAAGAGTTTTTCCTTCTATTCAGCTATCTCATGTCTATTTGAAAAAAATTACATTTTTTAAAGTATAAATTTAGAAAATTAGGGTTCAAATCTCTACAACCCAAAGAAGTTTAGAATCTGGGTTAAATCGAGCAATATGTAAAAAAACCAAAAAAAGTGTAATGTTTGATTTAGGCTGTGAACGAATTCACCAGCAAAATCGAAGCTAAGAAAAACAGATGTGCAGAGCTTCAAGCCGAATGTGCAGCAATTTCAGCTGAATTTGAAAAAAATGTTTTGAGTGTAGAGAAGGTACGTGTCATGAGAAAAAACTATTAAAAAATTACATTTATATATAATTCTACAGCTTCTGTGCAATATTTCTCTTTTGTAATATATCAAATTTATTTGCATAAAAATCCAATGTAAAAAAATTTCTTTTTTGACCAAAACACAATTTACTACGTATATTATTTTTGCATATACTGTTAGACTAACTGCTAAACTACAGCTTCATTGTAGTTGCACTGCAGTTGCACTGAAGTTGAATTGTAGTAAGGTTATTGCTGTAGTCGCGAAAAAGTAAAGTTCAATTTTAAAGTTACCATAAAAGTAATAGTGAGATACAAAAGGTGTAAAAAATGCAGATACTAAGAATTGAACTTGTAAAAAAAATTTTGAAGTAAACTGCACAAAATGAAAAAAACAGTAAAGTTCTGTTATTTTAGTTTGTTCCGTAAATTTTTTTGAGTGCATTTTAATGTAATTCTAGTTTAAAATTGACTCGGCTTCAAAATTTTTCAATTAAATTTTGTGAAATCTCACAGAAAACAGACCTAAATGTATTGTAAAGTTTGTCATGATTTTATCATAGGAACTTAAAAATACTTGAAAGATTAGAGAAGACAAACAAAGTCAATAATTTATGAATCTAATGCAATTTGAAGATATCACAGTAGCAGCTTCAAGTATGGCTCGGTACCGATGATTCATAGAATATATTCAAACAGCTATAGTCGAATATGCTCAAAATAGCACTTGATAGTTCATAACAGTAATACATAGCAAAGCACTTGAAAGTGTAAGAAGAAGAAACTCAACCTTCAATTTTGGAGGTATTTTTAATTTAATTCACCAAGTTAAATAAATATGGATTTCAAATATGTGTGTAAAATCCAAATTTTTTATAGGAGCATTACGGTAAAGTTTCATCTATGACACTAAGACACAAGCAAAAAATAAAGCTGGAGGAAATTCGTTATAGAGATATTGTAGATAACAGAAACACAAAATTAAAGGCTCACCAGAATAAAATTGAAGACCTTATTAGAAGGTATTTGCATATATAAATGAATTGTCTCATGTGTGCAAATGATGTATTCCAGTATTGATATGCTATTCATCTTATATGTCTCTGTATACATGAATGAACGCATGTGTCAGAGCATATACCCCTGTGTGCATAATTCATTTGTTTAAGCATTATATTTATAAATTCCTCTTCAAATGAAATGATGTATTCAGTGTCAAAATTTATATTTTCAGTTACAAAGAAAAAGCTGCATCTACGTCCGAAGAGATCAATATGAAAATTTATGCCGAGAGTGAAAAACAAGAAAAACTACAAAAAAGTATAGAACATATGGTAACTATTTTTGTTCTGTAGAAGCTTTTGGTTTACTTATTTGCGTACCTCTCTTGCTAAAATTTAAAGTGGAAACTACATGTATAATTCATTAATTGTTTATATAAAGGAATGTACTGGTATCAATCCTATGTACAGTTTTCAAAAATATTTCAACAATTTTTTATTTTTTTTACTTTTTGCAACATATATTAGTACTATTCAATTTTTTACCATTTATATAGAGCTCTAGAATTGTATTTTGATGCTTATCTAGAGTATTTTGTTGATTTTTATATTACTTTTAAGTTAATACTTGCCAACTCTCATCTATATAGTTCTGAATTTATGTGACATGGTTATTGAATACATATTTTTCATACTGTATCATGAAATAACCACATTTTTTCACTTAGAATGCCTATGTTCTCTATTTGAATAAATAGACATCAAGTCTAAAATCTAATAAACTATGCTTTACATTTAAGACATTTGTACTCTAACAATGGAAGACAGAAATGACTTTTTCAAATAGATAGCCTACATGCAATAATTTAAATCTATAAATTTTAGTGCAAAATCTACTAAAATTGTTTGAATTAATTTTTAACCATTGACTAACAAGTATTGAATTAAACGATCATGTACTCTATTCGAATAAAATAATGTTGTGTGCAAAATCATTTTAAGCCATTTACCTTATTTCTAAAGACTGCGGAATACGAGCTTTTCCGTGATACAATTGAATTGGATGCTGAGAATGAATCGGACAAATTGAAGAAATACTACACGGACATGATCAATTCTGAACATGAAATTTCCATAAGAGTAAAAGGAGAAAATGGCATCATGAAAAAAAAGTTCACTGGATTGAACAATCAGGTATATCGGGAAATTTGATTCCACAATTCAATTTAACAAATTTTTACTTCTAAATATAGCCATACTTGCTTTTTTTAAGCTCCTTTATATTTACCCAATTTTATACTTCCCAGTGATATGAAAATTAGTTGATGTACACAAAACATTGAATTTAACAACCTTCTTTGCACAAAATTTCAAAAAAGTCAATTTTTTTAGAAGACATTACTATAATCTTATTTTAATTATTGCGTTGTAAATAATAGTATTTGAATCAGTAATGTTCATGTTCTTAGTGCTTATATTTAAAAAATTTTGGCTTTTAAATTTTTAAGTACTTTATTATAAAATTGTTTTTGTTTTATCTTAAAAAAAGAGTAGCTGCTGAAGTTGTACTCTTTACTACTAAATTTAGGAAATCATTATATAACAAAAAAAAACTAAAAAAGCCCTATAGATAAAGCATATGGTCTTTGCTGTTAGGACCACCAAAAATTAATTTGCTCTATCCAAAACATGTTGTATCGAAAATTCAATATATCCTAACTTTGTTATATCTAAAAATCTGCAACAGAACTTAGTGCAATATGACTTTTCCATATATTTGTCCTTGTGAAAATTCATTTGAAGGAAATTTGTTTTATATGAAATTGACTGCAGCATTGAGATTTAGGGATATTTAATATCAAAATACTTGACACTACAGTATAGCTAGAAAATTGTTCTAGAAGCTTTTCCTTTATGTGCCTACTCAATATTGGCTAGTATACTGGACTGTCAACGAATATACATATATTTGTATATGCTGTTGTTGTAAGTATGTATATTTGTCGCATATATCTATAGATTCCGATCTTTTAAGCTCTCATTTTAAATTAACACGGCATTTTTTTATGAATGAAAAAGTTCAATTTATGCATTGTATCTATCAAATAAAGTTCTTTTTCGTATGATTTGAATTATTACTCAGTTAAAAAGTTCAATTTATGCATTTTATGTATGAAGTAAAGTTCTTTTTATATGATTTGAATTATTAGTCTGATTATTTTTGTAGGTCCAAGATCATCGTGAAGAGATAAAGAGCCTAAAAAATAAACAAAATTCTCTTTATTCAGTCAACAAGGTAACCTTTTTATATTTTTCAATAAGAATTCTTTAAATAGTAAATTTTCAGAAAACTGTTACAGAACTTTATAGCATTTTTATGGAACTTTCTGCAGTTTCTTATGGTTCTAGTGCACCAGCTTTCACTTTATTTTGATCTCCTTACAGCTTTGCCTCTGTTGAGTGGTGGTTGTATGTTTTTTGTATTATGCTGACAGCTATTGTAAAGCTTTTACAATTTAACGTTGAACCTATCAAATTGTATACTATTGATCGCCGCATTTACTGTCTATTATGACAGGGTGCGCATCTTTGAAAATAATCATATACGTATAAATTAGAATTTTATTCAATTTGACAGATTCTAGTGTTTAAACTGTATCATGCTGACACATCATCGCCACCCGTAAATTGCAGGCTTAATTTTCTGTATACGTTTGGTCAAAATGAACATTTTTTTCCTTCTCGCTCCCTAGTTTAAATAGTTCCATGATCAGCTCTTTAGACTTAGAAATGTAAAAAACCTTATACTATTAGCTGTACATTCGATATTCCTTATTCTTGTTCATAGAAAGCAGACTAAAATAGTTGCAAAATCCACTGTAGAGTAAACGTTGGATGAATCGAATTTGCATTAAATAAATTTTATTTAAATAGATACCAAATTTGAAAAATTCCGATAAAAATTCTATTGGCATGGAGCTTTTCTTGAGAGTTAAATGTTGTTTATAACTGAATTGCATGGTTTTGATTAGTGCCGCGTTTTCATTGGCCAAATTAACAAAATTGCTTTTAACAATTTTTTATTTAGAGCAAACAACTGAAAAGTATTATTTTAGCAAATTCACTTCAATTTTCAGATAAAACAAATCTTTGGATACTGCAAATGAATTCGATTGTTGCAGCAGATTTTCAATATTCAAAGTTTCAAAGTTCATCGAAAAAATAGATACATTTCTTTAAAATAAATTTGCATAGGGATTAGGGAAAACAATCCAAATGCATAAGAAAGATATACGAGAACGCGATGAAACGATAAAAGAGAAAAATAGTCACATAAATAACTTAAAGCAGAAAGAGCAGGAACTGGAAAAATTTAAATTTGTGCTGGATTACAAAATTAAAGAACTTCAACACCAAATTGCTCCTCGAGAGAAAGAAATTACTGACATGAGAAATCAAATTGAGGCTATGGAAAGAGAATTACAGCAGGTATAAATTGTATATACGAATTTTTTGTATATTTCATGCATTTATACAATGTATACATAAGTATAATATATATAAAAAGTATGTACATAAAGAGACCATAAAAAGTAAAGAAAAGCCAGATTTTATATATATTTGAATGGTATTTTAATATTTGAAGTTTTTTATTATTATATATATATATATATATATATAATGGGTGGCAACAAACTGAATATATAGTAGTATACTTATGCATCCTATTCAAATTGTATGGATACATTTTGATGCATATTTCAAGAAGTGTACGCCCATTAAACAAATGTTCAAATAAATTTGAATGTTTTTTCATGCATATTAATTTTTGAAATTGTATGTTTTTTAATTTATGCAAGTTATGAAATTATTATGTATCCCAGAAAAGGTAAATTTCATTTTAACCAGTGAAAAGTTATATTTAAAAACGAGTATTTATTTTAATGAATGTATGTTAAATAAAAATTGTATATGCTTTCTAAATTTACTCTTGCATACAAATTCATATTCAGATTGAGTTCACAGTCCATATATATAAAGTATGTTTCATCTAAGTGTGCATGTTCATTTCAGTACTGCCACAGTAACGAGCTTCTTAGTATACTAGTCGGTGAGTTGAAGCTTAAATTGAATGGGTCAGAAAGTGAAAGGGTACAAGTTACAAAGGAGGTCAAAGATGGGGCAGCAGCAGTGTTTAGATTTAGAAAAGATTTGAATTCTGTTATTCAAGTAAGTTCATATTGATGTATTATACATGCCGATAAAACATACTGCTGATATATTTGTATATGCTTATATCTATAGTTTGGTACATGTTGCTATATACAATTTTTATTCAATACTAATATATGCATACTAGCTCTTGCAATTTGATACATATATATAAATATGTATGCATACTGGGAGTTACTGTAGTATTTCATTGAGTAGTGATGCTAAAGTATCTGAAATGCTCTGCTCAAAGTACCTTCATTGATAAATTCCATTTAAAAAGATATATATATATATATGAATGCACTTTTCCAACGTATAGTTGAATTTCATCAAGTTACTAAATGTATAAAAAGTTAAAAGATATATATATATATATATATGCATGGTATAAATATGCTACATTTCTGTTTTAGTTTTATTATTGTTGTTGCTGTTATTGTAGAAAATAGATGATTCCAACGTACTGAAATTAGCTTTTCTCCAGCTATACCGAGTGTACGGTGAACGTGACGGATGGACAGAAGGATCTGAACAGGATAGTTTATAATTCAATTTGAATGTCGAGTAATACATTCATAGAAATTTTTTGTGTCAATTTGTATGGTGATAGTTTAATTTATTCATCTGCCCTTTTACGTTAAAAATCTTCTAGAAAATAAAAACTTGTAAAAAGTGCATTATTTTAGAACAATTTTTGAAAATTTTAATGTTAATTGGTGGCCTACAGTATGCTTTCACTGTCCCTATTGCAAAATAATCTTATATTAGAGCAAGTACTATTTTTTGTTTTTGTAATATTGTTGCTAGAACTTATTTTCAATTTTCAAGATTCTAATAATACAGCGCAATGGCTACTTTTAAGTCTGGCAAGTACTATCGTAAAGTAGCATAATAATATTTAAGGACTTATTGCTACTTTTTTTTATTTTTCAATTACTATATTAATATTAATCGAGTAGTACTACTTTTAGCTTTTCCAAGTACTGCAATGTAGTACATTTTCATTTTGAAAGTACTTTCTTTTGGTGAGATTTTACTTGTACAGAATTCAGTGCCTAAAGATAAAAGGTTATTTGAAAATTTTTATTTGTTTATAAACTATTTTTTGGTTTAAATTTGTTAACTATAGCTTCAAGATGTTCATCGAAGCATGTTGAGTCAAGAAAGCGATGTACAAGAAGATTTTGTTAGGGCAAAAGGTCATCTCGAGAGAACTATCAATGCAATCAAGGTATACATACAAAAATACATTGGAGTGCATTCCTCGAAACTTCTGTAGAAAATGTTTTCTATTTAGTTCTGAATAGTCTAAAGCATAGAATATTTCGGCCTAGAACTGCTATCTTTAAATATTGAATCACGAGACAAAAAATAAAATTTTTCAATATTTTTTTGTTCCAGCACAATATTCAAAAAGATAGTACTGTATTGAAATGGGATAAGAACCGCTTTGAAGCACAGAAAGCTATACTTTCAGAAGAGCTTTGTCTGCTTAAAAAGTAAGTGGTATAAACTCTTCTTGCATACATAATTCTAAATTTCAATGACTAATTTATATGTTCATGTTAAAATATTTTTCAACCGCAAATTATTTGAAGTATATTGATAAATTCAAGTATTGTAATGATTCCGAAGTACGCATTTTTGTTTTTTCTTATATTTTGGTACTTTTTGCCACTATAGAGAATCGAACAGTGTTAATATGGGTATGAGATCAGCGTCTTATAAAGCTCAGTTGAAAGAGAGAGAGATAAATAGGAGTAAAACATTCATTTCTGCAGGTACATTCATATTGCTAATATATATACATGTTGATATAGGCATACCTAAATACTAGTATATGCTTACATACATGAACTATTTATTAGAAGTCAAAATAAAATTTATTGAGAATTAAATTATTACAGCATCATTAATACATAAATAGACTATTTTTTACTACTATCAGGGCTGGACGTTGATGTATACGAAGAAAGTAAATTAGAGAGGTTGTACTCGGAACAAACTAGAAAAGAAATAGAAATGCAGGTACAAATATAAATGCTAGCTTATCAGCTAGCAGTAGCTAGCAACTAGAAGTAAGTTCTATCCATAGTCAAGCATATAGCTCCTAAGGCACATAAAATGTAAAATTGTCAGCAGCGTGCCATAGAACAAAAAATACCACAAATATGGCTATAAATTTTCGAGAAAAAATTGACCAAATACTTCAAAATGTATACCAAATTCAACAAAAATTAACAAATCGAAATATATATTAGGCATTGATATATTTCTTAAAGAATATTTCTTTTCACTTTATTTATTTCGTTCAAGATTTTTATTTACTATTAAAGTATGCATGAATAGTAAGGAAAAGTACGCTAAATTTTTTTTCGGGTTGATTTCCATTGGTGGCGATTTATTGCTGGCTATTATTAAAATGTCAAGCAAAAGCTAGTTATTTTTCAGTTAGTCAAGTAATTGTTGATAATTTCAAATATTACTTTCATAATAATGTTTTTAGTTTAATTCAGTTTACTAGGTTAAATGTTCATTTTTCGAAAAAAAATCAATATTTTCTGCTATTATAATTTTGTTTAAATTGTTTTCATTTTCCTCTTTGCTACAGGAAGCTCAGATTGACATGCTTACAAAGCGTATTGCCAGCTTACAAAACAGAAATAATCACTAGAAAAGTTTTGCATAATGTTCGTGTAATTATGTATAAATAAATCATGACTTTTTCATAAATTGTATTTTTTGCTCTATTTTCTGGAAGTGATCCAACTTAGCCTAACTTTAAGCTGATATTTTTCGACCGACTTGGTCGGTTATGCTGAGAATTTCAGCATTAGTCAGCTATGGTTATTATTGATTGGCTATAGTTACATTTGAATAATATTCAGTTTTCATACATACAGAAAAATTAAACATCATTATACAGGGACTGCAATATATATGATGCACTTGCATTAGTTTAAATAAATTCAAAATGATTCTTGCTTTTTCTTAAAGTTTTTATGGGAGCACTAGTCGTTCATTACTTTTTATATCCCATCAAAGCAAACAAATTGACTATGCATATTAAGTATACAGTAGCCCTTGTAGAAGTACAGCCATATAATCCTTCTTAGAATGATATTCTGTAGCAATCATGAACAGAAGTTTTAATATCATATTGCTTCAGAGTTCGATGAAATAAATCATTATTACCTGTTGAAATATACCTGCATTACCCCTAGTTCAGTTATTTTTCAAATATAACAAAAATACTGGCATGCAGTTGGTAGAATATTTTGTTCTAGAATTATATTTTTCAACTTTAGAACATTACCTAGTAGTTGCTGCTTAAAAAGCCCAAGGTTTCTAAGAACAGCCACATACTGTGCCCACTTTTTCTCGGTTTCAAATTGTTTCCAGCTTTTGAATCGAAGGTATACAGATTTTTGAGTTTATGTATACTGAATTTTGAAGCAAAATGAAAATCGATACTCATTGGTTTAGCTAATATAAATTCAAATTTCTTATGAAACTATAATAATTATGATACTGATCATTTCATGGTCTAGAAGGCAACATGTATGATTTGATCAAACTTTTTTCATCATTTCTAATAAAAAGTATTTGGTTTTACTAAAACTTCTAAATTCTGTAAAATTTTATTTAAATTGTAGCATTTAGACTGATCAATTTTTTGACAGTGATAAAATTTTTATATTCCACTTGGAACGCACAGTAATTTTCTGATTTCAATAGAAATCAAAATCTGTTCCAATCGAACAACAAAAAATTTGTTTATAAAACTTGAACAGAATTTGGTATTGTACATTGGTGAGCAGTTGTTGATAGAGCTCAGAGATAATATGAGAATGAATTCAAAAAGACAGCATTACGTAAAATATTGAAATATGTGATAATGATAAGAATTGTTTCAAAAAATTGCTCTGTAGCTGCATATTAAACCATAGCCAGTATCCTGGATGGCTTACTCTACTAGTGCATATTAATAGAAGTGAAAATGAACTAAACATGGCTAGTGATATCTTGAAACAAAAAAAGGTAAAGCAACTGATGCTGCATCAGATAAATAAGAATGTATTCCTATTTATCACGATATATTACTTTAAACTTTGAATCGAGCCAAATTTTCAACATTCTCAGTTTCAGACAAAATTCTGACAATCATTTGTATCGATGAAAATTCTCAACCGTGTAGATGTGCAAAAAAAACAACTTATTCCACTCGGCATCAATATAATCGGCTTATCCAATCATTTCTTAACAAGTATAGATTGACTGAGAATGCCAGAAAACAAGCAAATCATATGTATACATAGAAGAGTTGAGGAAAGAAAGTATTGCTAGTAAGTGATAATGAAACCAATGATTGACTTTGTAGAAAAAAGTCAAAGCCTTAAATACTATTACATTTTAGTTTCATTACAACGTTATAAGCATTTATCCAGTCACATATTTCATATATTTAAATTACCTTATGTTAAAATTGATACAATGACTTTTTATCTGATCCAACACCATATTAAATTTATTTAATACATTCAGTACTTGTAAATAATGCTGAAACATGCAAACAAGAAAATGGCAGATTTGTAAAGACGAGATATTTACTAAATTACTATATTGTTCAAATGATATAAGTGTCAAAACATTTTTTACATTAATTATTTATGCAAGCAATTAAAATTAAAATTCAATTCACTCGAAAACAGGTATTTTTTCAAGCATGCTATTTGAAGATTTCACATATCTGGCCAATACTAAAGAATGCTTTTTGTAAATTGATCTCAGGAAATGAAAGTAATTTTAGTACTAGCAGTAAACAGAGATAGATACTTCTAGAAGCAGAATAGTTTTAGCCTCTGTTAGATTGACATCATGATTCGTCAAGTTCCTGAATGGAAACAAGATTATATCATGTCAAGCGGATCACTCAGTTTATTTTCTGCATAGCTCTATTATGAAGTGCTGCTAGGATCAAACTGTACTTTCATGAGCATTTGATTTGTAAGCATCACCCATCTTCCAAACAAGTTCTTCGAAATTTGAGCTCTTAATATTTTTAAACTTGCACACATCATGAACCGCAACCAATACCAATGCAGGCTAGTGCATGAAAGTAAGAAATTCATTCTTCAATCTCCACATTCGATTCTTAATCATGAAAATCAGTTTTCCGCTAGGAAGCAATGGATGATATATAAAATAAAGATAATGTTGAAAAAAGGAGCTTCCATTTGATGAAACAGAAATCATTGTTTCATAATATTTTACAGATAAATATGGGGGGTTGCATAGGGGATTCTTGTAAAATACAATAATTCTGAACAATAATCAAAAAACTTTTTTTTTCTATTTACTTACACTGCTGCTCACCACTACTTCCTGATCTTTTTTCGTTTCTTACGGAGGCTGCCTGACCTCCTGAGTACTGCATCATTACTTTTTACAGCTCTGCAGACTAGCTTGTGTGTGATAATGACCAAATTATTGTCCTAGAGGATTGTTCTAGTGCTGCAGATATGAGTCCGACACTACGGGCACACTGCTGACAAGGTGGGCACTGTAGCAATTGAGTCAAGGGACGCCAGTAGAAATTAAAAAAACAAATAATTTTTTAATAAAGAATTTTGCTTTATGCAGACTGCCTCATTCTTGATATAGTTTTATAATCTCAGAGAAAATATATCAGGTTGATAATGAAATTTTTTTTCCTCGATCGAATGTAGAAATTGAAGTTGCAAGTATGAATGGTTAGGATAAACTAAGGACATAGTATTTTCATAAAAACTTTCGAGAGGGGGAAAAAGATAGAGCAAAATTGTATTTTTAAACTAAATGATAGTAAAAAATTGTCTTCTGTTTTTACATGAAAATGAACATAGTACGTTGAAAATATTGTGATTGCACAGAATAAAAAGTGATTGCTATATTGCTGCTTTAAAAATTTCTGATAATACTGTCTTGGTATCAATTATAAAGAATACTATTTGACAATAATCAAATAATTTTAATTCAAAGTAAATATATGATCCAAACATCAAAAGCTTCAAATACAAAAAATGTATTTAAATAATGTAAAAGTGAAGTAAAATTAATTGCAGCATCAAAAAGTACACATTTGCACTGTTCTAGTGTTCAGTTTTTGAGCAGGTCTTGCAGATGATCCGTTGACATCCAGTATCGATCCGTTCTGAGAAATCATACTATCTTTGAGTGACTCCAAATCTAATGCACTAATGTAGATGTACGTCGGCATTACAATCCACCTTAATGAAAAATATATGCATTTAATAATTTTAATTCGAAAAACGAGATTTATAATAGTTAGTTTAAGAGTTTAATTATTATGGATTGTTTCGTAGTGTAAGCTTTTACTAAGAGCAAAATTAACTGCCAAAACCATGAAATAAAGTATGTTTTTACTTAAATTTCCCTAATGCATTGAAAAAAGTAGGAGCAAAGCTGTATAAATGATTATGTACAATTTTTGTGAAGTTTACTGAATATCAATTTTGTTTTCACTCAACTAAAAAACTTTCTAATTTCTATGGGCCTTAAAATCGACTAAATTCAATGATTATACTTAAAATTCTTTTCATTGAATGGTTGCACTATCGATTGGGAGTCGAAGAGAATAAATAATTGACTGAAGCGCAGCAAGGGAGATATTACGCTACAAGGAGGCCAGAGAAAAGCAAATGCAGATGCAGTACCATCTTCCCCCGAATAGTAAAACATATTGTTGTAATCGAAACTAAACAATATGAGAAAATTTAAAGAGTTCGCCAATAATTTCAAATGCAAAAATATTCGAATAGAACAACACTTTAGATTTATTAGCATTTTTTCTTCTTCACGTTACTGCAGTTAGAGTATTGAGATGTCATCAGTCAGAATATTCAAGGATTTTTATTAAATTTTGATGGCAAACACTTTTACATTAATAATTGTTTGATTTTATTTGGAAAAAATAAACGAAACTGAAAATTTTAAAGTATTTATTCATTTTTCAAAAAAATTATTTTGGAACACTGTTATTTATAGTAATTATTGGACAGCAAATGGAATAAAATGATATACATAAAAATTGAAACCAACCTGACATGTTCTGTGCAAGGGGGCACAGTTTTAGATCCCATGTACGTGAAGTACGTCTCAGATTTCGGGATGAATTTAAAAGGATCCGCTAATTTTTCTTGGCCTCTCACTTCTCTATCAAATTTTATCTTCTTCTTATCTCTTCTCTTGGAAATATATGAAAGTCGACCCCAATAATCATCAATCTTTCAAGAAAAAGAACAATTTCATAAAGTTCAAGAGTTTTTAATCAAAATTTGAAAATCCACTATGTAATAAAAAAACACACACCTCACAAATAGAAGAAAAACACTGGTCTGTAAATAAATTGTTCTATTTCTATAAAAAAATGATACTGCGCATTAGTATGCTGCTAGGTCAATTTGAATAAAAAAGAGCGATAACAAGTATTTTTGGTATCTTAATTCTGTTGGTACTCAAATAAAGAAATTCATTTTCAAACAGTAAAGCTTTAAGTCCGTTAAAGTAAATTATTGATGAACTTTTGGGATACAATGCTACAATGCAATTAGAAACGTAACTCTTTTATAAACACAAATCATTCATTTATTACATTAGCTTTGACTTTAAGTTTGTTTTATGGTAGGAAAATAAATCAACAACTGAAAATTTGTAAGTTTTTTGCAAAAAGTTTTTATTACTCAATTCAGTTGTCTAGCTATAAGATTTTGTAATGATGAATGAAGGCAGTTGAACGTACCCCCAAAAACTCGCACATTAAACTTTAGATACAGAGAGTTTTGGGCATTAAAAATTATTCAGGGGTCCCAAAAAACTTGTCTTATCCAAATTGTGCTGTATGACACAAATGTGGGAGATATTTTGATATGTTTCAATGAAAAATGACAAGCAATAAGACCCAATTTGAAATTCAACAGATAATAGCAACTTACACTGAATATAACACAATGTGTTATATTAGGGATTATATTCGAATTCATTAGTTAGTATTTCAGAAATAAGTTATTTGAAAGCATTTTTAGAAATTATCTTACATCAGTATATCCATCTATAGACGAATCGACCATTAAAATAATAGCAACATGAACAGGCTCGGTAAGATTGGTCGAATCAATGAATACCATTTGAAGCTCAGCATTGCCATAAAGACCATTGATACTATGCTCCGATTTCAAATGAAACATAAACTGCGTTGAATCAAATAGCTCAAATAAAGAACTATCATAATAAAAAGTACATGTATTCCCATAAAATAACTAATTTTGATCGAATCTATAAAATTAAAACCAGTATGTTGTGGCAAAAATTAAATTACTGC
>JAULBW010064854.1:0-47009 GCA_032358265.1 Vaucheria bursata
CTTGATGACTCTCCACAAATCAGCAAATGGGAATGAGGCTAGTCATCAAGTTCAAGCTGGTCATTAATTATTCTTTTGTATATTTTATCTTCCTATTTTATTGTGATTAGTGGAAACACAAACATATACACATTCACATTTGCACACAAGTCAATACACTTGCATTTCATTATTTCTCTTGTTCCCTCTATTGCTGTTATCCATCTTCCTTGTTCCAATCTAGTTTCTTTGATCCTTTTTTCTTTCTTTTACAAGTCTTGACAATTAGGGATTAAAAAATAGATTCCAAGTTTGTAGTTCAAAAGTAACCAAAAGATATGCTGAAGGAACAAAAAGGGTAAGATCAAGAGGATTTAATTCATTGAACATAGATTCAGGGTTGAGTGGTGGGAATAAGTTGCTTTACACTGAAATTAGACTTCATATCATGAATTGAAGAAAACAGAGATAGTTTTACCAAGCAAAACATGATTATTTCATTAGTGACAGTCTTATCAAAACAATACCTTTTTCAAAGAAACAGGTATCAGAAATGTGTGAGGAAAAAATGAACTGAAGCAAAGCTGAAAAAGGGAAATCTAAATAAAAATGAAAAAGCACCAAAAGAAGTACATTAATTTGTGCTGAAAAATTAAATCCAAATATAAAACTGTCCAGTATTATATCAAACTTGGCTGCTTATATTATTAATTACTAAAATAGCAAGTGCTCTTTAGAAATAAAACACACAGAATTGATAGATACAATGCAATTAGTTGGTACTCCTCTGAGTTGCTGTCCAAAGGTAAATTTTTAACTTTGGTACATTAGGTATTGATGATTATGGTGAACAATTCAGTATGATATATTTGCAATCAGTATTCAATTAAATCTGCTTAAATTCTTAAACTTAAAGATTCTCAGATTGATCACTATTTTGCCAAAATTGACTGAGAAGTGTTTTTGAAGTGGCAGAGAAAAAATGTCAGTAGAGTTTCATTTAGATTTAGGCATTGAACAAAGTGTAAAAATTATATACTGCCAAAAATACTTTTACTAATAATTTTTACTCCTTTAGTATTATGTAAATTGTACATGCATCTTTTCTTATTTTTATTCTATCATTACTAATGAAAAATTCAAAAAAAGCTACAGAATTCCATTGTTCATCTATGTAATTTCCATAAAATTGCACTTTTATTAGGATTGCTGCATTAAGTGATATCTAAAGTTGGTTTAATTTGAATATGATTATTGATAGCATCTGCCATTTCTATTCAATTAATTGCTGATAATCGCTTTTAAATCATATCTCAAATGATTGTAAGTCTTGCTTCCGATCATGTAGGATAAGCTTAAGTTCTTGTTATGTAGTGATTGATATGCTGTAATGTACATATCTCTTAACTTGTTCTGCTCTTGTTGTTACAGCTAAGTATTGCGTACTAGTCCCTTAAGTTTGCAAAGAAGTTCCAGCAACTCTGAGTTTTTGCAAGGTAAGTAGTCATTGACAAATAAATCAGTCACTAGATAGTAGTGAGAACCGATTTCGCACTAATGGACACCAATGTGATGATTACTACTTGCAAGTTGATGCTGTTCAGAATAGTTGGTGAAAGAGGAAAGAGAGAGATATAGAGGATAGACCATAGAAAGTGATACTAATGCTGCAAAATTGAGTAGATAGAATATAATCTTGCATATTTGCTGACAACTTTATACTAATTTTAATAGCACAAGCACCTGGTAATATTTTCGAAATATTCTATTGATCATGTTTCTAGAATAAATTTATAATATAAAGTATAATATATTAATATACTTCCATTCTTAACATCACTCAGTCTTTTTCCATCCTCTCGCGTTCTCTCTCTCTGTGCTTTGATAACAGCTAATCTCAAAAAGTTCGTGAGCCTATAGCTTTACTTTACTAGTCTGTGCCAACATAAATGTCAGATATAAGGCAATGTACGGCTAGCAATATCATAATGATTGCCTACATAAAGAATGCTCTTTCTTTTAAAGATCTTCCAAATCCATGCACTTATAAATAGACATGCTTGCTGTGGTTGAGTATAAGCAGTTTTATAAACTTGATAAAACTGTGGAGGGATATCAAAAAAGGAAAGATCTCATTTTTCTTCAATGTTTTCGAACAATGAATTATATTTTTCGAATTTTGTTATAATCTAAAAATTAAGCCTGCTGCTACTAGGTTTATAGTCTTTATTTGTTTAAATTCCATACAATATTATAGAATTATGTCAATTAAAAATTTTCTTGTTGTAAAATGTATGAAGTAACCAGAAATCATAATTTGGTCTAAGTCGACAAAAGAGATGATTTTTCAAACAGATATTACTGCACAATGGATAAGTATATACATATATTGTTATATATATATCACATTTCGAATTAGTCCCAATATCACCGCACTCCTAGATTTGCTTTTCGATGTTCACTTTCTGCCCTTTCAATAGATTCTGGCCTTTGACTGTCAAATATCCCATGTCCTGGTTTGGTTTTCCTGTTGACCATTGGAATTGCACATATCCCACAGACGATCATAGCACCTACAATGGCCTACACACCGCAGTAGGTTACACATAAAATAATGTTCAGATTGAAAAGAATTTTAATGAAAGAATAATAACTTAGAGGGTTGAACCTTTCTAATTAATTCAATGGGAAAAAATAGCTGCAGCTCCATTGTATTCTGAGCCTAATCAGTATGTACCGATAACATTCTTAATCATATCCTTGATTACCCTCATTAATACTGTTAAAGTTGAAGGTCGAAAATCATCCAGTAAACTATACTATTTGTGGCTGTTATCTATTATTCTACTAAAAATTCTTAAAAACTAAAAATTATCGATGGAGCAATAAATAAAACTGTTCATGTTTATGCCCTAACCAGAAGGATTTAAAACGCAACCTCCAAAAAAAGTTAAAATAGTAAGTCATGTACAGGGGATAAAAATGTATTGCATATATCGAAGCATTTCCTATTTCCGCATGAAATTGTCCTTCGCACAGTGTTGTGAACAATATATATGTTTTTTAGTAGCATTGTAAATATTGCTATAATGTTCTAATGGCTCTTGTCACTTCATTGCGACAACAATGCTACAGCATTCATTTTGAAAGTTGAAAACCATCTATTGCAATATATTCTCTGAAAATTAATTGCTTCTATTCATTAATTGAACATTACAAAAATAAGTTTCAAAACTGGTAGTAAACTATGAATATTCCTTGGCAGCAGTCAATTCTTGATATTAACTTACAAATTCTAGCAAAAAGTTCACGGAGTAACCACATAAATCTATTTCGATAAAGTCCTATCATATGATTTTGATCGATTCGATTTCATGTTATAAATTTAGTGGTAATTTCGAAATTTATCACTTTCCGTGAAGAGCTCACTAAATTCCTAAAGGAACATTACTAGTCTATTCGATCCATATATTTAATTTATATCTCTATGAGGGCAGCGACTAGTGAGTAGCACAATGATTATCATTTGATTTTTGCAAATGCTGCACGCTGTTCAGAAATGCAAATCTCTATGCCTATAGATAGATCATAGAGATGAAAGGTTAATCAAAAGCAACGAATCACCTGGCCATGGACCCCAAATGGCAGCACTCCTAATGCCCTTGCGAAAAGCGTCATCTGTCTAAAATTCAATTGAAAGTTAATTGCACATAGATTAGAATTAGGCTGATAGAATCGATTTAAATCAGAGATTCAAATTGATGCTCGTTTAATCGATATAGTTGTAATTAAGGCGTCTACGTCTCAAACGCAGTATATTCTGAGATTATTAATGCATTCAAGTATGTTTGCAAAGAGTATAACAACAAAATAAACATTACCACATCATGTCTTCAATTTGGCAGGCTTTTACCTATGTGTTCCTTCCTCTTGCTCTAGTTCTGTAAGTTTTCCAAGTCCGCCTTGTCAATTCCTAATTTTTTAATATGTAGGTTCTTGTTTCTTGTTGAAGGTTATGCCTTTTGACGGTTCCATTTCCAGGAGTAAAATTCAATAAAATCGTCTATGCAATTACGTCATATGTGTTCACTCTGAAAATTGGAAATATTCCGGTTATCAAAATGGTTATGTTTGTTTCCTTAGCTACATTTGTCGGTAAGTACGGCGGACAAGCATTTCGAACTCGCTTATACTTTTTTTCAGTTATGCCCCCTAACTTTCAGGATCAGTATTTTATAAGCTCTTATTATTGTAATTACTATTTTGATAATTTCTCTCAAAATTTGATTGTACTCAAAGTTATAGATATCTAAGAAATTTTGCTTGTGGAAGCATAATTTGTCTGAAATACTACTTTTACAAATAAATTTTTTGTGTACAGTTAATTAAAAATTTATTGTTTGAAGCTTTTTGAATTTAAATAAATTTCAATACTAGTAGAGTTTATGATGATAAACCTTTCATAACTATTCTTTAGAGCTTTCACCATAAATGAACTCCTTATGAACTAAGAAGTCATAGAGGCATTTATCCTTAGTGACATCTTTGCATTTGAAAAATCCTTCTATACTTTATTATCATAAACTATACTTTTACACAACTTTAAAAAGTGAGATTCATATAAAATTCTAGAAAAATTCTTAATCATTTTATTCCTGTATGTTATTTAAATTTGCGGTTCAGTTAATTTTGATTACAATCTTTAACCAGTACTGCAGTATTGCTCACTTTTTATTGATTTCAGATAACTATCGTATGGTAATTTTTCGCTGTTAAATACTGCTACAAAATAGACTATACTTCTCAATCATATGTGATAGATTACAGGCATGTATACTGAAATAAAAAATCTTCAAATTCATATATATTTTCGAATCTTTTACGTATGCCGTATATCTGCTAAAAGTCAGATGTTATAAACTAAGAACACATTGTGTTTAAAATGACATCATATTTTCTCGATGATTATTTGTGCAAAAAAATAAGAGACTTCTAAACTTTTAGTAGACATTTTTTAATGAATATTTTAACTAACATTTACTTTCAGATTTAGTATACTGTCCAATAAATTCAATAGTAAACTGATATTCAATACTATAGCTGACTAGTCTACAAGCAAGTAATAGACTAGTAACCAATATAAAGGCCAACTAGTCTAACACAATATGTAATGTACTGGTAACCAATACTAAGGCTGACTAGTTTAACTCCACCTACCTTATTCTGCTTTCACTTTTTTTGTAGCGCAAACGTTTGAACTCAAAAAATACTATGGAGATAGCGATAGAGGCGACCTTCATGTAGAACTTGGTTTTCCTAAGGTAATGTTCTGCTTTTCGTTTTAAATTGAAAGTATCAATTCACAGAAGTATCTTATGTGCCAAATTTGTCAAGTTGCATGCTGATATTTTCATGTTTCACAAAGAGAGATTTGTTGTTGCCATTTGAATATGTAAAAATAAGATATATTTTTTTATTGGAGTTTTGCTCTAAAGTTTCATCAATGAATCTCAAAAATAGGAAGCACACAAAGAATGAGATATTACTTGCGTATGACTATATCTTCTACTTCAACTTAGATTTTTCCAAAACAATATTTAAAGATAGATTTCTTTGGCAGTATTTTAATATAGACAACTTTACTATATATTCATAGATAGTAGCTCTGCAATTACAACATGGTTGTGGCCCTATTTCAAGCAAAAAATTCAGTGAAAATTTATAGGTCGAAACGGCCGGTGACTCCAAATGTTTGGACCACCAAATCGATATGTACATGTACATTTGTACACCGATAGAAATATTTCCCTGAAATTATTGATGTTTTTCACCGATCAAATAGCCTTATTCACCAACTCAAAATTTCATATAAGTTTGATTAGTTTGTAATGATTGAAAAATTTATATTTCATATTAAGTCGTTCTATGGAGTTAAATTTTTTATGTATATATTTCCCGTGAAAGATTCAAAAGATGGGGGTGCATTTTTTGTATGCTTCAGAAAACAGCGCTACGCTGGCGAGCTGAGCGAAATTGGTGGATTAGTGTTGTAACTTCTTTGACCTACTGGTATGTTAAGTGATTAAAATTAATCCATAATTCGTTGTTATTGCCAGCTACATAAAGATGCACTTTCTGGCACAAATATATATATAAATGTATGTACATGGTAATACATGCGAACACTCTTTATGAAAAAATGAATATATCCTCTCTTGAGTTTTCAATTCCACTGGAGTCTATCGATTCTTTTCGCACGCCATCTAGAAATTCTGTGAGAAATGTGTTGCAATTTAATTGAGTGGAATTTCTCAGTCGACACTCTTTCTTGAGTTGATAAAAATTTCATACATACTGTTGAACTCTACAAAGACTCGGCTGGTCTAGTTTGACTGCATAGACACATGTCCATATACATAAATGCTTTATACATCGTATTATTTATATGTCATTAATTCGACTTAAAAATTTTAGGACGGTATTTCGCTTGCAAGAAATGAAAAGGAAGCTTCTGTCAGTCACAAGCAAAAAGTGTGATGAATATTAGATGGTGTTTACAAGGGGCTTTTTCTGGTGAACTAGGGGATAAAGAAAAAAGGTGTAATATCTGTAGGCTAAGTTATGGTCGAATGTCAATAACTGTAATCTTGCATATGGTATGTGCTCTACTAAACTTTTATTCTATAATACTAGTATGTTGGTCTTCAATTCGTGCAGGCCTCATTGAGGTATTTCATTCTCAAAGTGTTTGTCCATTGTTGATTACCATGAGGAAACTGTGTCTTTTGCAAATGCTTGAATTTTTTACCTGCATAGCTTAATAAAAGCAATTTCAACTCATTGACAATTGTATTGATGTAAAATCCTTCTTGTAATTTTGAAAAGTACCTGGAACAGCCATGTAAAAATTATAGTCTTTTAAATACCTTTTACAGTTTGATATGAAAACAGTACTTGCACTGTATGCTAAATATTAAAAATTTTGAAGGAGGTAGTAAATAGCCAATAAAAACTAGTAAATACATGATGATGTGTTGTTCTAAAAGTAGATATTTTTAAAAATTTTACTAGTTTTTTTGTATGCACGTGATTGAGTGGCAATAAATTTAGGGGTGATGATTCACTGGAAGCTCACAGATATAACAAAGTAATACAAGCTAAAAGTCCAATATAGAACATTACATCCAGAGGAGGCTATTTAAGAAATAAGGCAATGATATTTATCAGCATATTCGATTATGCATTAAATTCTCAAAAATCCTAGTTGTTGAGCTATAAACGCGAAAAGTTCTTATTTTCATCAAGTTATTCGCTTTTAAATGTTCGAGAAATAATCTTTAGGATTTCAAAATGAGTAAAACTAATAACCCCTGTATTTTCTCAAAGGGGGGAAATTAAATATTACAGAAAAACACTTTTATTCTGCATTATGAGGGTATTATGCTACTAGCTGTTTTGTTTGTGTTTGCTTGCTTTTTTTCAATATCTTTGTCTCAAGATCCGATACACTCAATTTTTTTAGTTATGCTCTAATGATGTCCATATCTCAGAAATAATTGCGTTTGTTACAGGAAAGTCAAATAATGTACGTCTATTTTTTTGTTCCAACATAATATTAACTTTTCATGGTTTGAGAATCAGATTCGGTCGGTAAACCACTCAGAAGCAAGCAGTAGAATCTTTATGAATTGGCGTTGCACAAAAATCTTACTGTAGATATTTCATGCTCTGGTACTATCAGTTACATTGAGGACTGTGAGACAGTTGCGAAAAATATAGAAACCTCAGAGATATCAATAATATGGCTACTTGTAAAATTAACTAAAATCAAGAGATGTTGAATACAAAAAAATTTTAATGGTAAAAAAAATATATGAATGGAAGAGAAATATGCATGAAATTTGTTTTGAAAATTCAACCACTAGTAGATGTTAAGATAAAGGAGAGACGGTATAGTGATATAATATATATACCTAAGAAGGGGTAAGGACCAATGTCCGGCAGAGGGCAGACAGCAAATAAATAGATTTAATAAAACATAAGTTTTATTAAACTTGAGAAGAGTGAACATGAACACAAGACTGAACAAATAAACATATCCCCACTAGCTCCTGCAGTATACCCTCTTGAAGTACCCTTGAAATTGGCTCTCCGGTGAATCTTGCTGAATCTCGCTGCATCTTTTGCTCCATAAGTAAATGCTGCAATTTCCATTGTTAAGTTTGTGATAATTCTAGAATTATTTAAAGAATTCTAAGAATTTGTCTTTGGCAGAATTAAAGCGGAGTAAAGCGGAGCAATTAATTGTAAGGCCGATTCAGGTGGAATTAAAGTTTGATGACAGCTTCTGGAATAATATCCAGTCAGTTGAAGTGGAGTTTGAAGACGGTAAAGAGGAGTTTCCAGGGAATATGATGGAAATAGAATCATTCTTTTGTAGGTTGAACTGGTTGTAGAAAATAATCCAAGAAGTTTCCAAGTAACCATAAGAAAGATGACAAATGGCAATTTGTGGAGTAAGTACATAATGGACTTCATAAAGGATTATGGCAAAGGTTTAAACATAAAAGGTTTAGCATTAAGGCGCAATTAGGATAAAAGGCAAAAATAGGTAAAAAAAGGGCGAAAATCGTGGAAAAGGTGTGGGTGAAATATAGACAAATATTTGCGAACATAGTCAAGCAGTTATGTCATAGCAATTTAAAGAGATAGCAGGACCTGCAAATATTCTGACAGTAGAAACTGGATGTTCCTTACTCCCAAGATGAGAAAATACGTGGGCCCAATTCCTCAATATTTTAGGCCTTCAAATTAACTATAGTTTGGTATATGTGCTGTTTCTTTGACCTGCCCATGCATATGCAATATTCCTAAGGAAAAAAATTATGCAAATCAGTAAAGAAAAGCACATCAAAATATTTTAACATTCAAGTTCATGCAAATAAATTGAATATTCATTTAACGTGTTTGATAGGCAATAAAAAACTTCATGCTATATATTACAGTTCAATATGAACTGAGAAAACGTTACTATTTTTCACTTTTGAAAATAGGTAAAAATTACATGGAAACATATGCTCATATTGGAAAAATGCTATTACTGTTTATTTTTAGAATCCAATTCAGAAGGATAGATATTTGATGGTTTTAAAAGTTTGGTTAAGCTCTAGCAGAGATTGAGTTCATATTGAAGCTATTGCCAATTAAATGTAATTATAATGTATTACTGATAAAGTTCAGACTGTGCACTTTATAAAAAGCATTTGCTTCCATTGAGCTTATCTAATTTAATTAAAAAAATTTACATTTGCTACAAAGCCATGTTGCTGAAATACAGAAAGCATAACTATAGGTATCTGCAAGTAAGTTGTCAATGAACTCTTGTTGAGGATCTGACAGCATGCATAAATACTTCTTTCCAATGACATTTGTTAAGTATGTGGTAATATATAAGGCTTTTAATTAACTGTAGAATTGTATCCCTGAAAAGTAAATTTGCCTTCATTTGTTAGGTTCCATGTTAGGAATTGATTTTAACGTTGTGCTTCCTATTTAAGTAAATTTGTATTTTGGTAAAATTTTAGATTTGACTAGCATAAAATAGCTTTTGTTAATTGCATTGTTTAGGTTCATTCTTGGCAACACGTGATATGAACTAATGATATGTGCTCTTATGCATGCTTCTGTCTTGCATTTCTTATTACTTTTGTAGTGATTGAGTTACAGGTACAGTTTGTATACTTGATTTTGACATATGGACATCCTCCTGCTCCACAAATAAGGGCGCTTATGCTTCTGATTTCCAAAATTAATATATTTTTTTATTTTCTACTGAAATCAATTGGTTGACCCAACTGCCTATAATCCCTAGTTCAGTAGTATTCAATTTTATTTCAGACTGCAATTACAAGAAATTTTGAGAAATGTGGTGTTGGAAATATGATCTTCTAGTTGGTCATTGCAACTCAAATTGCTTCCATTGCATGTAATAAACCCTCCGGATTTTTGCCAGGCTTAAGTGATTAATGTATTATCTCATGTAGGTACTGTAAATGTCTTCATACTTCAGAGCCTTCATGTTATGTTTTTAATATCCCCCAAAGACTATTCACATTATGATAATGAGTTGAGCCCCATATTAAAAACAGTTCAATCTTTTAGGGCCAAACTAAGATATTGCCATAGACATTTGTTACTTCATTGATCTGTATTAGAGTGATTGTACATTTTTAACATATCTTAAATAAATTTCTTGGACATTTCTCTATTACAGAAAGCTTTGAAGTGTTATTCAAAACAATGGCTATTAGCCAACTTTTTACTGAAATACGGAAATGATGTAACTGCAGCAAATGAAGAGCAAGACAATTTTATAAACTGTTAAACTTTTGTCAGGTATTAACTTCCTAAAGCATTAATTCTGTTTATAGCTGCAGTACAATTTAAGATTTGTACAATTAAACGGTTTGAGAAGATTTGTACAACTTCAAGATTCAAAGAGAGTTACACAAGTACAAGTTTAAGGAGAATTGCGCATTTAGAATATTTGGACTGCATGTATTTTGCTGTGCTGATAGAATGTCCTCACTTTTATCAATGTAAATTACTAAATGCAATGTATCTGTACTAATTCTTGTTCATTTTCTCTTGCATTTTAATTATTGTACTCCTAATGACTTTCAGCAATAGTCGTAAATAAAACTATTCAATAGCAAAAACATAGAAAGAAGAATTTTAAATTCATTGAAAATTATGTTTGAATGACAGCTGCCTTAAATTGAAGCTTTTCTCTACCATCAGTAATTAGTTCCTTCATTGCAGCAAATAAGAATTGTAGCAAAATGAAGATAATATGTTTCTAACTACTTCATATAAATGACATACTAATGACTGGACGTTCCTGAACAAAGTTATTTGCCATATTGAACTAATTGATGTTGAAATTTAAGACATCTCTTCAATCAACTCAAGACATTTCTAGGCAAATTAGTACAGTATTTTCCAAATTGTGTACATTCATCTTAGATTTCATACATACAGATGTTATTGAAGTAATTCAAATTTTAAGATGTAGGAACTTGTGTGTTAAGAATCATTAGATTAAAGGCTACGCATATAACTAATAATAAGCATAACTAGAAACCTAAAGAAGACACTGTTAGGAATTAACTTGTTAAAAGTTAAATTAGTGCTATAGCTGTGGAATTCTGTTTTATGGTAAGTCCTTGTTCTGCATTCTAAGTTTATGGCAAGTCATTGCTGGATTTTGGTGACAAGCTATGTTTAGGATTTGTGTGTTGCTGTGAAGTATGTTCACTTTCAGTCACACAATTTATGTCTGTGTAAATACACTCTTTGTTTTTAGTTTTTAGTCATATTTCTAAACACATTTGTGATAGACACACACAGCCAATAATGTATTAATCCCTATTCATGTGTTGCCAAGAATGAATCTTGTGAGCACAATACTACTTAAGAGCACATGCATAACAGAACGCACTTATGAGAACACTCTTTAAGAGAACACACTAATGAGAACACTCTTTAAGAGGATGTACTTTACAAGAATGCACATACAAGACAAATTAAGTCCTTAGAGTCACAGTCTCATAACAGATCACAGCAAAACAGATCGGATCCTGACATTATAATACTTCAGGTGCAAATGGAGATATTCTTGACAAGTCAAATTAACTTCAGTTACCTAAAATGGCCAGTCTTAAACCATACTAAGAATTAGTCAGAGCACTGCTCTATGCTAGCACATGTATTTATACTAGTATTTTATATGCACTGATGCAATTATGAAAAATTGTTGCTGCCTATGATGGAACACTGGAAAGCAACCAAAAGAGGTAGTAGCTATTTAAAAAGATTATAGTTTGGCAGTACATATTCTCAAAGTACTGTTTTAGTTTCAATGACAGGATATGTTGGTGCTAACTTTGCTCAGGACTCAACAAATAGTTGTTTACCTTGTGATTATGCTTTTATGTTTGCCAAAGTATCTACTACACAAAATGCTAAATAGTAATCATTTGTAGCAAAATTCACTATCAAAGCTGAATACATTGCTTTATACCACAGTGCATCAAAAGCAGAATATTCAACAAATTTCTTTAGCCAAATAAACTTTTTACCTTTTCTACCGACTACAGTACACAAAAACACTGGCACAGTCTCCTTAGCTAGCAATCCAGTTCACCATCACCAAACAAACTGCACTTTTGCCTACTATCACTTTACATGTGAGAGCATCACATACTGTAACATTGCTGTGCACAATATAAATACCAAGGAGCAGCTAACAGACATTTTTTCAAAAATATTACCTCACAACACATTTTTGTACCTTTGCAACATTATATTGGGTACTACTGTTCTAAATTGCACCAGTAAATCTTTATTAGGTTGTACTTGTGAGAGGGCTGTTAAATATATCATTTGTATACTTTTTTCTGAAGTGACTCAAAACAACTCTGACTCAAGTAACTGCAGTTCAACTATTACCTGTACTATATTTCTAAAATTACTACTTAAATATATCTTGATGTGCAAAAAACTTGAGCCATTTTATCTGATATTATAAATGTGAAAGCCAAATCATTGTCTATAGATTTCTAATTTTACTTAAATATTAGTACTTTCCAGTTGTTGAAAAGGCATTGATTTGAGAAAACTAAAATAATTTTAAATCCAATATATTGAAAGACATCTTTCTAAGCAAAACTTGATGTCAAGCCAAGTTTATTCTTTGACAAAACTCCTTGCAGTCTAGACCGCTGTTCCATAAGATCTCTGAAGTAGAAAATTTTTTTTGGATTTATTCACAATTATTTAAAACAGAATAAATTTGATCATTCTCAATATATGTCTATACTATATGCTTGCTACATTTTTTATCTGCAGGTACAATGGGGCTGATTACTGATTATAGAGAAAAGTTTCAGTTTAAGGAAGCTATCTTTCTAGCATAATTTAAATACTTTAGATAATCTTTTCCTCTTTGTTTTTATCGTCCAGTACTTTCATTTACTGTTATAACTGAAAGTTTATGCCTGTATCGTTGAAGTATTCTGCCAATATTGAATATAATCCATGCAGAAATAATCTTTGCTTGGTATATTTAAAGCTCTACTCTAGTACAATGACCTTCAAAAGTGTCATTATTAATCTCTCTTATTGCATGCACAAAACAAGACTTTCTACTGCTCCAGGATTATAGTCTCTATTTTGGTTTGCAAGACATCATTGAAAGGTCATATTTCCACAATTTATTTCTACCTCTTTTTTGCTTATGCTTTTTTCCAGTGTCACTATTTTACTATCGTCTCACCCTTTTCTCCATTATAATAACTTTTTTAAATAATTCACTTGGATAAAATATTTATACTGACTCTATAAACATGCGCATGATACAATCTTATTGTTAGGAATTAACTCCCTTAGGGATTCATTCTGTTTCTATAGCTGCGGTTAGTGTTCATTTATGACGTTCCAAGTAAATTGGCTACACAGATTCTAGTAGGGTTTTATACTTTGTTGTGTTGATGAAGTTAGCTCACTTCTATCAACACAATTAGTGCATGATAAATACACATATTTCTGTCAGAGTTTCTTGCGCTTAGTTGTGTTTCATGTTTCTAACACTTATTGAGTGTAAAACATTTCTGATTCAATAGTTGTGATAGGTACAAGGTTGTTTAACCACTCTTACTGACTTCAATGATTTCCAGAATTATGTCCTATCAACTGATAAATTGTTTAGGCTTTGATGATAGTTTTTGTTGAAGCTTATTTGTTGCACATTGTTCCAAGTACACTCAACCATAGGACAATGTCAGGCTTATTAAAAACTGCTTAACTTGAATTGGTCTATGCATGAGAAAAGTTGTAGTAACATATTCTCAAATGAATTTTTTTCGTTTAGTTGTCCTTTTTCTCAAGTATCAGTTTTACCAACTGCAACTAATGGACACTGGACATGAAATCTTTATTAGATAGAGGTTTACAGATTGTTCTTCAATTGACAATGATAGTTCATTAATCGATATATTATTTAAATTAATAAATTTACTACTCCACCAACTCCGTTTGTAATAGGAATACAATGGAAAAAAAACGAGAAAGCGGACAAGAACTGGTTCAGAAACATTACATTTACTAATTGCATTGATAGAAGTGAAGACATTCTATCAACACAACAGCAGAAATACATGCAGCCCAAATATTTGGAATGTGTGACTCTCTATGATCCTTGTATTTGTACGAATCTTATAATTGTACAAATCTTCTCAAATCTCATACCACAGCTACAAATGGAATTAATACTTTAAGAAGTTAATTCTTAACAGTTTGCTGGAGGATATTGAAACTGTTCATTCGATGTATTCAATAAACTGATTTATTTGGGTGTGACGAACAGTAAGTGTTTACAGAATATCAACTGTATACCAAAGCTTTGCCTTCACATGTCATGAAGATTACCTTTCAAACTCTTCAGATATTTTTTTCTCAGCCTAAGTTTACAACAGCCTCTGGTTCAGCGCACATAAGGCACTTGAAAAATAGGCGTTTAACATTTTCAAAACTTTAGACGAGCTATCAATCTCAGCTTCATTGAATTAGGTTTATAAAATTTTGTATCTAGTTTGATACTCAATTAAAAGTTTCTCATTGACATTTACACGAGAATTCTATCTTACTGGTAAATTACATATTACATGACTGTTGAAACTGTTAGTAGTGTTGATAATAGCAAGCTAGAAATCATTCCAGTGTCTTGTGAGTAATACTTTAACCATTGTTGATGATAACAATATCATGTCACTCTAAAATTTTCATTGCACTCATGTAATTTAAAAACAGAAAAACTATATAACTTATAGCGAATTTTGAGCTAAATACAAAAACAAGAGCAGCAAATCTTACTTCTTTAAACGTAGACTTCCTCATGTAAAAAAATCAACTAGAATTGAATTCATCAGAATTTGAATATGTGTCAATGACATCCATAGAATTTTTAGCTAATGTTTCTAAATTACCAACATTTGCAGTATATATATTTCCATCAAATCCATCTCCAACGAATCCTCCATACAGTACCAAAAGATTGCCACACATTGATAATGAATGACCGCTTCGACCTTCTAATGGACTTTCATCACAGTATCCTAGAGAAAATTCACTGATCCAATTTGACAAATCAGGGGTAAGCATCCATAAATCATCCAGGTACGCTGAAATTATAGTCACTTCTTCTTCATCTTCCTAAGAAATATACAAAGAAATTGCAAATGAATAAAATTTCTTTTCAAGAATTTAGTATCAAGTCGAATACAAATTCTGTGAAGACCAATAAATATAATTCAAATTACTCATTGGACACAATATATAATAGTTCAAACTGGCTATCACCTAATATCGTTCATGACTAGTACATGAATTTTTATGGAAAAAGTAAGAAAGTTCATGAAAATGGAATATTATTTTAAATCTTAACATTATATTATACATTCGATAGAAATTTTTAAACCCTAAATAATGAGCAAAAACAAACAAATTTCAAAACTACCTTGAGTTGTCTGAATTTTCTTGCAGAGTTCTAGTTATGTTCACTATACCATTCATTTATTTTATTATCATAACTTATGTTTTGGGGGTTGGAACATTCTGATATTCCCATTTAAACAAGCGATTAAAATTGAACTTAACTTATCCAAAAACAAAATTTATATTATATAAACCTGGAACGATGCATAAATTTTCATTTCAACAATGAGCTACAACATTTTGACCACAGAATTGTAGAAATCACATAACGTATTAACATCAGCATATATATTTAGCTATACATATATGAAAAAATAGAAATTTGTTTGGAAAAATGCTCTTACTTCTGAATACTGCGAAGGCTGTTCAACATAGCCATAGCCTCCAAAAAGATAAACATAATTTTTCGATGACACAAATGCTGAGCTAAATCTCGGCGATGGACCAATGCAATCCAACACAATTAAATTCCAGTTCCATAGGTTTTCTTCTTTATTCACAGCTGACAGCACCCACATATCATTTAAAGGAACAACATCGGACTCATTATCTGAAGTATCAGAATATTCGACTTCCTCTTGAGTGAGGGTTACTGTTTCGCGAGATATGATATCAGCTGAATGCGATGATGCTTGTCCGCCAAAAAGAAGAAACGAATAGGTCGATGAACAGAACGCAAGACTGTGTTTCGATCTACCACAGGGTCTCTGGGAAGTATTTGCAATATTTACCGTATCCCATCGGAAATTATTTACATCTAAAAACCAAGCATCATCGAAAAATACATCATTTTCACCTCCATGTAATAGAACCAATTTATCTGATACAGCCATTGCATGATCAATTCGAGGAGAAGGACTATACCCATCTTTAAATTGGATCTGAGCAAATGATATACTTTCGTTTACACAATATATTCGCCATAAATCACTGAATAACGATGATCCATCAGAGCCGCCGTAGAGATATCCCAACAAATTATCGCCAGGAATATTTGGATCTGAGGTAGGAGCTTTAGCTACAGAGAACGAAGTCCGAGGAAAAGGCGAAGGGGAAATCGAATCTTGCTTCAATTGAGACCATATCCTCGATGCCAAGTTGAACACCCAACAGTCTGAGAGCAAATCATGAGCTAAACCTCCAAGAATGAAGATATTATTATCATCGCTCAAAATTCCATGTCCACACCGTGCCAATGGTAAGCCAGCGGAGGTACCTGTTACCTCTGAGTAATTATTTGCCTCGATCAAGGACCAGAAACTTGATTCCATTATATTTTATATTTGAGTTTATTGGTATTAGGCCTCTATTACACAAATTTATAATTCTTTTAGAATAATTGGAAAAGTATTCAATTATTGTCAAGATAGTGCTCCCGATAGTGCGTTGATGACACTCGACTAGAAGATACCTGGCCACGCACCCAGAGGAGGCGAGCATTGACGGCATAGCCATCAGGGAAAGACAAGCACTACCAACAACATTTCGTGGCAGAAGATATTGGCAGTGCACCAGTCTGCAATATGTGCACTGGTCTTATACAAGTTTTCTATTGAAAAGGAAATGTGGTGTTCTGGTGTTTAGGAACTCCCATTTTTTCAAGTAGAATTATTTTGCATTATTTAAGGATATCAATTTATTAAATATTATAAATTAAAGGCAAAATGAATAGTTAACTTTTTCAAAATGGAATTATGGAAGTGTTTGGAATCATCTACCGGTCCTTTATCTAGGTAGTCTTGGTTTTTAGCTATGGGAACGACAAACTTTTTGCTTGAATATTTTTTTCTTCATTTTCTGCATTCATCTTGTCCAAATTGACACCTCCATCAACAAAGCCTCATCTACAAAGATTGCAGCCACACCAGAAAGTCTTGACTTGCAATGTTCCAACAAAAATATGAAGATTCTCATCCCATTATCTTTATTCATGAGCCTTACAGCAGATAGCTCTGGTACCAGAAACTTAGAATGGTCATTGCTGAAAATGATTCCTTTGCATAATGATCTGACAATGCCCAGAAAACTTATTTTTAATGTTATGGGTCTATTAGTAAAAAAACTTATGCTTTGTAAAATTTAATGTCACCAATTGATTGTCAGAGTCCTCAGTGTACACATCACAGGATCACTTGTTGTTTAGCCAAAAGAAGTAAATTTTTCAAAAATAGATTGAATATCATTGTGAAAAATAGAAAAAAAGTATCCTTAAAGAAAAAGTTTTGAGTTTCATTTTCAGTTCCATCAAATTATCAATGTTTGAAGACTAAATAAAGTTTGAAAAGTCACTGGCCACGTCCATAAATGAAATAAAGCATCAGGACAAAAATATATCTTTGCCAGGATATTTGCCAGTCCTACTATCTCTATAAGTTATTATGGCATAACTGCTCATATATGTTTGCTGATTTTTCAATTATATTTTGCCTACACTTTTTCTCATCTTTTGCCACTTTTACCACATTGCATGTTTTATCCCAATTGTGACTTTATACCAATCCATTATATCAACACATTTGCTATAATCCTATAATAAAATCATTTGTTCTACACTGCCATATAATGCCATGTGTCATATTTCTTATCGTTTTGTATAAACTATTTAACTTATTTTTTACCTCCACATGTTCCATTTCATAATACCACTTCAACAATGGTTAGATTCTCAAATGTTGCTTTACCTTCTGTCCCAACACTTCAAATTCCAACTTCAACTAGTTGGATATTATTTTAGAATTATCATCAATTCTGTAACTTTACATTATTTGGCTTATCCTTTAATTACTCTGCTTTACTTCAGCCAAAGTTAACTTCTAGGGATGCTTTCACTATTTCTAGAACAATCTCAAGCTTGCCAATGAAAAGTTATGGGCTTCCTTATGGAGTAAAAGATTCAGCAAGATTCACCAGCAAAACAGTTTTAAGGGCATTTCAAGAGGGTATACTGCACAAGCTAGTTGGGACATGTTAGTTAGTTCTGTCATATGCTTTTGTTCACTCTTCTCCAGTTTAATCTTTTTTATTTTTACTAAATCTTTTTTAGGTTGCTGTTTGTTTTTCCTCTGCCACACATTCGACTTTACCTCTTTTACTGAGTTTCATCATCCATGTAAAGGTATACACTAGTATATCATATTAATATATCTTTCTTCTTCCATTACAACAACCTTCAATATCATGTTCAAAGATCTACCATGAGAATTTTTTTAACAAGGCAAAATACTAATGCTGGTAGAAGAAAATGTAGAAATGTTCCTTTTAACATAATGCAAAGTATGCTACAATGAAGTTTAAAAAATTTATTAGTTCTCAGTCATGCCTAAAGAGTACAGAAAGAATGTCTACTATGAATAGAACTCAATTTAAATCATGATTAACCTTAGGCTCACATGAAAGAGTATAGTTGGTAAGATGCTTGCCTGATATGTAGCAAAAAGAGTAGTAAAAAAGATGCAGTACCCTCCCCTTATAGTCCTGACCAGCAAAAAAACTAGGCTGCACTGATCGCAATCTACTGTGTGTAAAGAAGTAGAAAAAGTGAGCTTCTTTTTTAAAACAGTAGTACACAATAAAAGTAAATTTCTAGCAGCAAGATCATTGTTAATTTTTTAGTTTGTACATTGTGGATGAAAAAATATATACTTGTTTTTCCACAAGTCTAATGCTATAGTTTGTGCCATGTAAAGATATGTAACGTTGTAAAACTTTGGAGCAAGTTTTCAAGTGCAGTCAACAGATTTTATCTGAAATGGCACCAACTTGTTAGTATTGAGCTGATAGGATTAAGAGAATCAAAAGCTCAAAAAGTCTAGTCAAAAGCAAAACTTTTTTTTAAAACTGTTGTTAGAAACATAAACACAACAGTACACAGGAAACTGTGATAGAAATGTGTATATTTATCATGCACTAATTGTGTTGATAGAAGTGAGCTAACTTCATCACCGCAACAAAATATACAACCCTACTGGCATCTGTGCAGCCAATTACTTGGAATGTCATAGATCAAAACTGACTGCAGCTATAAAAATAGAATTTATCCCAAGGGAGTTAATTCCTGACAACTGTATTTTAAATTTTGCTCCCAGCCTTTCTTAATTAACAAAGGTCTTTAATAGATTTTATGTCCCTGATTTTTTATTTGCTGGCTCAAACTTTGTTTACATACTACAATGTCTACTTAGTCAGCTGATGGATGGCTTTCATACATCAAGAGGACTTTAATACAATAAAAAGCATACTGCTGTAAGATTGGGATTAGTAAATCTGAATATATCAGGCACTATTATGTTCTGCTGTATCATCCATTTATGTACTTCTACGTTTGTATACAATTCTTTTAGGGAGTTGTGGTTATAAGATCTAATTTGACTTGTATGCGTGTGAAATAAGTTGTATAATGTTGATGAGATTCACTCTCGTCAACACAGGCAATAAGGTAAAGGATATAGTAGTATACACGTAATATTCTGTGCTTTGTATTTCCTGGTTTCTTGGATTATACGTATATACAGTTCATTAGTCTTGACAGAATATACATAAAAGCAAAACATGTCTTTAATCCTTTACTGCAAACAAAACCAAAGTATTTCCAGTCTTGCAGCTGTTTCTCATTGGTTCTAGAACTGTAAAACAGAAAACACTGCTGAAGGCTCTACCCAAGTCACCATAAACTCAAGGTTAGGCAGCATCCAATTTTTACCAGCATAGCAAACCTTTATTCAAATACAGTTTAAAATAAAGCAACAATACATATTGACCTTTCTGGCTCCTACCAGACTAATTGTTTATTGAAACTAAAGATGTGAAAAAATTATTTAATTAGAAAGACACTCAAAACTGACTTGGATTATAAAGTGTACAGTAAAATAATTTACATAACAGTGAAAAAAATCATGATAAGGCAAGAGCACAATGAGTCAGGCCCAGCCTTATGTGCAACAGAAACATAAAGTTGAAATATGAATAAATCTATTTTCAAAAGTTAAGGCAAAAGATGAATGGTACTGAGTCAAGTATGCCACATTAGCAAGAAAAGCCTCTCAAAAAGGGTCTATGCAGAAGGATCCAAGGTACAAAGAAATAAAAAGTGACAGCAAAAGTATAGTTCCCATAGTTTCAGAAGATAAAAGATCTATTAGAAAAGTACCAAGCTCAAAACCCAAGATCATGATGTAATACTACAGCTGAAGTTTACTACAGAAGTGGATACAATCAGTCCAGTAGTATATCACGCATATTAAGGTAAAAAAATATGGGTTACTTTTTGATAGACAAATACTATAAACACAATGTGTTAGTCTTTTCCAGTACATTGTATTTAGAAAATGTACTGATTTGAATCTACCAAAAGATGCTAGATGAGATTTTAATTGTAAAGTTCTATGAAAACAAAATTTGTTGCAACAGTTTTGGAGCTTTTGAGTTCCAAAAGTCAGCTACTTCAATCATGTTTTTTGAATCTGGCTTTAAATTTACTACAGAAATAAGTATCAAGTAATGATGCAGTGCAGATACACCATTTATCAGCAGTTCAACTGCTAATTATCCCTCACTTCATAAAAAAGTCTTCAAAATATTGACATACCCACAATTTATATTTTTCACAGGTTTTGTTAAGGTTTGATAAACCTGCTAAATAGATAACTTTGAAGCAGGGACAAGTAGTTTCATCATTGATCTAAACCAAAGTTAGGTCTGAACTGAAAGTTGCTTCTATACATGTGTGTATAGAAACTTTTCTGAATGAAAGTAAGAACTTAGGTTATCACAAACTTCATAGCACATGCCAAAGAAAGACAGTGAACAAGTTAATAAAGTTTATCTACGAACCATATTTCGAGATGTGATGGATGTTGATTTATGAATGGTTCGTTTCGAGTCCAAAATCTTCTGGGCGCCTTTGTCTATTTCTGTTGGAATGCATAAAATAGTCACTATGTTCGGGGGAAGATGATTTTCGGCAATTCCCACTTAAATATTATGCCGATCTGAAAACGGATTGAACACGTGAGAGAATCCAAATAAATATTGCGCTATTATTAAGTTAAGGCGGCACTACATTATGCACTAGCAAGTTAAAAAAATTAATGAGAATAGATGGAGAAATCGCATTTAGAGCCATGAAACTGGCGTAAGACTAGAACTTTCCTGTTCGTCTCATGCAGTTCAACCTGTTTCGAACTCTTGGGCTGGATGCAGTTATATCTTTTGCCCAAAAAGCTGTGAGTGAGTGCGTAAACTGGACAGTGAATTGCGTTAAAACCGCCATTTCGATTGGAGATGCTATTCTAAAGCTAGGAGATATAGTGAAGGAAAAGATATGGATTCGATGGAAGGGGGAAGGACACTCTCGAAAGAGACGGAATCAGGAGGAAAGTTCATTTCGCAAACGAGGAAGGTCCTTAGAAACTGATTACTCCACTCCCAGCGCAAGAACTGGGTCATTTCGAGGCAGAGGAAGTCGATTTTCGAGTAGAAATGTAATCAAATATGATTTACACGATCCATTCCATACAGAATCAAATAATACTCAACAAGTAAAAAACGAGACCAATTATACAGAATTTATCAATGCTAGAAGCCGATCTATTATTCTCAATAGACTAGCACATCGAAATGATACCCTTGTCAATGTTCTCATCTTGATGTCCGACACTGGAGGCGGCCACCGTGCTTCCGCACAGGCCTTGGAAGCTGCGTTTGAATCTCTTTATCCAGGGCGAATTATCGTTAAGATGGTTGATATATTAACGGACCACACCTCTTGGCCGATGAGTCGAAGTGTGGAAGTCTACCAATATGCCGCAAAGAATCCAATCGTGTGGCGTGCGATGTACGAAACTGCTAAGTTCCCGCCAACCAGATGGGCAAACGATCAGCTCATGTCCTACCAGAATTTTCATCGTTTTACTGAAGCTCTTCAATTATACAATCCAGATATGATTATATCTGTTCATCCATTATGTCAGAATCTCCCATTGAAAGTACTTCGTGCAATGGGATCAAGTGGCCGCCGGGAAATACCATTTGTTACAGTTATAACCGATCTTGGAGGTGCTCACCCAACGTGGTTTGATAAGCAGGCGGATAAAGTCTTTCTTGCTAGTGAAGCAGTTTTAAAGGTATGCCGCTATAGTTACTATTGAGTAATTTCATGCAAAGGTATAAAAAATAAACTTGAAAGTTAAATTAAACCTTAACCCCCCCCTTGGTTGGCATTTTCAAGTAAAATTTTCATTATAAAATAACAGCAATATTGATGACTATTAGAACTCACTTCTAGAATGTCAATAGATTATCTTCTATATAGTTTATAAATTTGAACATTTCTAAATGTTGTCCGGTCAACTAAATTCGAAAATCTTTATTGCCAATACCAACTTATGTCTTCATGGACAATCTTTATTTGCAGATATATATATATATTTTGCGTTATTGAAGTGAAGGAAAATCTTAAAGTTTTATACTTCTGTTATAAAATTCCCACAACTGTAAAATTTTTAATTGGTTGGTGGAAATTAACTTTTTACAGGGCCTTTCAAATCATACAATAATTTTTCCATTGGTTATTCTGAACACACAAATAGAGAATTGTTTTAATTACTTTTTGCAGAAACTTGCCAAATTTCGTAAAAGCCTCTAAAATAATGGAGCATTTCAATTCACTTGTTTATTGTATCTTATTTAGACTGCATGCAAGGGTGGAATTGAACGCCATAGAATCCACCATTTAGGATTACCGATTCGCCCTGCTTTCTGGTCCAAAGCCTCTCCAAAATCAGTCCTTCGCGCAAAATTAGGTCTAGAATTAGATTACCCAACTGTATTAGTAGCAGGGGGAGGTGATGGAGTAGGGGGATTAAGTTCTGTAGCTTCGGCTATTATTGAGCGGCTTGGAGTAGAATCTGGTGCTGGTATGAACTGCCAGATTGTTGTAATTTGCGGGAAAAATGCAACTGTGAAAAGACAGCTTGAAAGCATTAAAGTTTGTAAAGGGCTAGCTGTTAAAATATTAGCATTTGTTGAAAATATGGATGAGTGGATGGGTGCAGTGGACATTCTTGTAACAAAGGTAACAATAAAAGTAATGCACCACATATTAAAAGGCAAGAATTCTTCTTTAATGCTCATAAAAAACATTTTATCAAAAATGTTTCATGTTAGCTGGTGTATTTCTAAACTCACGGTATTGCAAAATACTATCATATTTGTAGCTGCTTTTTCCGACACTTTTTCCAACGTTATGAGAATTTCGTGCACACAAATTTGAATGAAACCACTCAAATTTCGCAATATTTGAAAAATCTCATGCAGCATGACTCTTAATATGGTGAACAGATTCATGATAGGATTTACTTCTATATGTATATAGAGATATCAATTTCAGTAACTGCATTCTGCGTATCGATCTCAAGTATGCTTAATTTGCTAAATTACACTATTCTTAGGATACAACGGTCCCATCTGGAAAACTAATTCTTTATATCCGAAAGTAAAGCTGAACTGGACTTGATAGGATTTTTTTGTTTATTCTTTATTAGTGGAAATTTTTATAAAAATTCGTGACAACCGAAGTTCACTGTATATTCAATGTTAAAATTTGTAATACATTTCATCGGCAGTTAAAATTTGGTTGAATTATGTAGGCTGGTCCTGGCACAATTGCAGAAGCTACGATACGGGGTTTACCAATTTTACTTAGTGGTTATTTACCAGGACAAGAAGAGGGAAACATACCATTTGTTACGGAAGGAGGTTTCGGGGCTTTTAGCAAAAATCCCCCAGTAATTGCTGATACAGTTGCAAAATGGCTGAGAGATCCAGCTCTATTATCGGAGATGAGTGCTGCAGCGCTTAGAGCATCACGTCCATCAGCAACGTATGATATTGCAAGGGAAATTGGTGACATGATGTTTACTTCTTAAGCAATGTTGTATAAAAATATTCAGATATATGGGAGGAACATGGCCCCCTGATCAGAAAACATCAAAGTGGGCAGTTCTTATTTGATGGGATATTTTAGGGAATTAGGATTGAATGAACTTTGGGTTTAAACTGACAAAAATCGTTTGAACTCAAGCAAGATGTGGCAAACTCAAACTTGGCTACTAAAGTCGTTTTTAACTATTACATTGATAGATATGGCAAAAGCAACATAGTGACTAGAAAAATGCGTGGGGGCTAGGGGAAGGTTGTGCTTATGTTTTGATGGGTGTTCAATGTGCACATTTATGATTTTCAATGAATGTATTTTCTGAAAGTTTTATTCAAAGACAAACTGCTTCATTTATAATGCATGTCAATGTTTTGTCATTTTCACATTCGAATTGGAAACTGTGGGTTTAAATTCATGGGTACGAATATTCCAGATCATTATTTCTACGAAATTGTATCATTTTTCAAGTAATCTTGAGCTTTAAAGCCTTAAGAGTTTGTAGTCTCTATTAACTGATCTGAAAAAGATTGTCGTGTCTATTGGCTTATTCGACAATAATTGACTCAGTCAACTAAGTATCACTAATCTTGTTATTTTACATCCCTAAACTGTAGACAATATACTTTCTGTAGCTGAATTAATGGCAAAGATGCCAGTAATGACCTAAATCGATTATCAATAACTGGCTGTTGCGAGAATCATGTTTGTAGATAATATTTTCACTATAAATAATTAAGTCCATGATATTTGTGAGGGATGTTAATTCCTTTGAAAACTCAGCTACTGCACCAACATTAGGTCATTTTCAAGTTCCTTCTCATATTTTTAGACAATCTTTCAACCTGCTTTCGCAGAATCAAAAGGCTTTTTCTTTAAATAAAGAAAAAATCTGTCCATCTCGAATCTCGGCAAAGCCAACGTAATTTATGAGTTATTGTCATTTAAATAGGCAAGGCAAGTAACTGAAGGTACATCAATCGTAACTAGTAGCAGCAGCAGGCAAAAAAAATTTCTATAGTTAATAATAATACATGGAGTTAAGACTAGAAAGATAAAATCTGACATTATCACCACAATTCAATATTTTATGCAGATTCTTGATTCAGGCTTAAAAGGTAGAGCCCTAAACATGAAAAGTGTGTGCTTGCTAGTAATATTTCAAAAAGCATATTGTTTGCAGTGAAGGACTCTTCGATTCAACAGTATTGAAGAAATTCCAATTAACAAGTAAAAAATAGATATCCTATGTATTATTATATAACCAAGCATTATTTAACTTTGCCCTTTTCGCCTTCTTTTCCGCTGCATATTTTTTCCAGTCAACTTTATCACTAGGAACTTTTTTACGTTTTGCTTCCTCCCGATTACTTTGCAATGCAGTAACATCAAAGTAATGTGCAAGCTGACGGGTTTCTCGATCCGATGGCAAGTTGTTACGGGCCCAATGGTCGCCTGTGGCACTATTTGAATCGAATTTACCTGTCCGTTGGTTGAACTGTGCAGTTTGGACATACTGGTCAGGTATTTCATCTGCCAAGCTTTGCACCAGCACCGGACTATAGCATTGACTTTCATTTGATATGGGACAATGGCCAAGAATCTCTTCCAAGTCAACAAATTCATCAGGTCTTTCCCATTGTGTTGCGCGTGTAACCTCATTATAGTAATACGGCAACTGAGTAACTGGATCAACATGCTTCTTCCATTGATTAGCTTCAACGGAAATGGCATCGTCCTTAATGTTATCGAGGATGGAATTGAGCTTGTTGATGGCAGGAGATGTAAAAGTATTCGAAGTCGCGGTCTGAAGAATAAGGTTATGGGGATAAACTTCATGTTGTTGCCGATAGTAGTACTGGTGAGCGTAATACTGCTGCATCTGCTGGTAATATGAGTGATAAGCTGAATCGTTCAAAGTGTTTAATCCGACAGATTTACCTGAAATCAGTGATTCTGTAACAGTTTCTTTCATTTCTCCATTTCGACCATGTAGTTTACCACTAAGGTCGCTATCTCCATGAGTAACATTCTCATCGTTTACTAAAGAAGGATCTTTTGATGTTATAGGCCCATCTCCGATAGGATTTCTTCTTTTGGATTCGACAGACAAATCAATCTCAACGGATTTCTCGACGACAATCTCGTCCTGGACGTTGTTGAGTTCGCTAGGACTTTGATAATCTTTAGTTTCAGAAACAGCGCTAGACCCGATAACATTTATCAAATGTGATTCTTCGTGCTCTATCATTTTTATGCTTTTAAACTAATATTTTAGGAGGTTGCATTGAATTCATCATCATACACTATCCGAACCGCGTAATTGATGGATAAAAGACAGTTCAGAAATCTACACTCGATAAAGACTTATTTTATATGAAGATGTTCGCGCTATCAGTAAGATTGTGCCACAAATGAAAGGCTGGAGTTATCGAAATAACGCATCAAAAACTATTCTTTTAATAAAAATGTGTGCAAGCATGACTATTCATTTGCGACCAACTTAAGATGTGGTATACATTTCCAGTGAAAGATTATGCAAAAAGAATTTAAAAAATTAAGGTACGCAGATTTAATGTGACTTTCCATTCTTGGCCCAAGTTTCCAGTGTAGGCAGAAATTCTGGACAAATTTCCGAGATCAAAATAGACAAGTTCTTCTGCTGCCTGAGTTTTAACAAGAAGTGACCTGGAACATTACAATGATTAATGTTCTTTACTTATCATAAATAATAGCACGTGACACAAATAACTTCTTCCATTAGAATTTGTAGGCCATCTACAAAACATTAAATTAACATAGTGGATGACGCACAAAATTACACATATTAAAATTCAACTAGACTCAGTAGTTAAAATTCAATTTATAAATTGATCAGCCAAAACTGCTTAAGTTACTATAACTTTAACAGATAATAATCATTTATTAGAATCCGATGGATTCTGAGCAATCGCTCTAATCAAACAGATACTATTGAATGTACAAACTATTTCAAACAAAAAAGCTGAATAGAAAACATTAAGTTTAAAATACTTTTATTATTTCAAACACTTTTGAAATTGTTTTATGCTTGAATGCATTGATTTAGATCAAATCAATTATCCAAACCTTGATTACATCAGTCTTCCCAGAAAGTAAAGTAATTATGAAAGAAAACTAAAAACTTTGCAGTTTTTAGTGCTCATGTTTGAATTTGATTAGATTACATAAGTGTTTGAATAACTTTTTTCCAAATTTGCTATTATAAATTTAACATTTAGTTGTTGAAAAAGTATCCATTCAACATTTATTGATTATTATTAGATGTACAGAAAAAAATTTAATTGAGTTTTTGAAGAATAAGCTTATTCTGACTAAACATACAATACACAATGATATTATATATCACTATGTAGAACAACTCATAAAATAGTCAACCAAAATACCACACATTCAATAGATATTTAACTTACAAATAACTTTACAAAGACTCTCACAATGCATCCACATTAGTTCTTAATGCATACAGAATTTTTAGACAATCTGAAATATAAACGTATGCCATCTGAAATTAGCATTCTGGTCTTACCATGTACTTCTATTGCATATAAAGGTGCTGTGGAAAGTTCAAATAAGCCAGCACAATGTGCACAAAAAAAGATTACAAGAGCTAAGATGGAACTAATTGCTAAAAATAAATTTAAAATATTTAATGATAATAGTTGAATCTTTCATATTCTCAATTTTGATGTACTAGTAAAAAATTTAAATTAAAGCACCTTGTTTTTGTCAAGTAGAGCTTATATGTAGCATTAGTCATTCATAAATATCATAGTATTTATTTATCTTAATGTAAACTCATCAATAAAATACTAAATTTTATTTTACAACAAGCTTTCAGTTTTTAATAGTTACAAATTTTTTCAATAACTTCTTTTTATGATAAATGTAAATATCTTTATATGCACCTGCTTTTTAGGTTCATCACAAAGATGTTATCATTGTTTGCTTCAAAATAGGTTGACTTCACCTTCAAAAACACTAATGCCAAGCCAACTTGATAAACTTTACTGTCACATAAATTTTAATGTTACACTGACTTGTGCTGCTCAAATTGATGTGTAATTCAATGAAATTCTACATTGTTCATTAGGTTTCATCATGCTTTTGGGTCAATAATGCAGATAGAAGAGAAATGTAACTAAAATTATAATTTGAAGTCTGTATTTGATATTATGTTGTAGAAACTATTTAAAAAAAGCTTACCACCTTGAAAATATCTATTAGCGTTTTAGAAATTAACTCCCTTAGAGATTAGTTCTATATTTATAGCTGCAGTCAGTTTTCATTTATGACATTCCAAGTAAATTGGCTGCACAGATGCCAGCAGGGTTATATATTTTGTTCTGTTGATAAAGTTAGCTCACTTCTATCAACACAATTAGTGCATGATAAATATAAATATTTCTATCACAATTTCCTGTGTTCTGTTGTGTTTCATGTTTTTAACATAGCATTAGTACTACTTAAACTCCAAAAAACTGTTTTCTGCTGATATATCTTGCATGGAAAAGAAAAAAATTTGTGGTTCATCATGTCTAAGTCTTCAAAAGACTATTTTTTAAAATCATACAAACACCACTGATTACACATTTGTTTATTTTACAAGCAAGAGTAAAATATGAAAAAAGCTTAGTACCAAAATATTTTGTTAAGTTCTACAAGTAATGAGCATTTATCATTTATAAAAGTAAGAATCTGTAATCAAAATATAAAGCAAAAGTAATTTCTAAGTATCAGGACTTGCTATTTTAAGTGCTAGTTATATTTATTAATGTTTTAGTAGAGATATCACTTTATAATGACCAGATGATAACACTTTTTTCTGAATACTAAACAATTTTTGGGAATTACTTAGTGTACATTAGCCTTGCAAACACATTGAAAAGTTTTATGAATGAAAAATAGCATGTGAATTTTTCAGGCTAAATACTTTATCTTTAAGGTAATTTTCTGTTTTTATTAGGAATGCAATAGTTGAAACACAAAAAGAAACGGACAATAATCAGTATAGATATGTTGCATTCAATAATTTGCGTTGATAGAAGTGAGAACATTCTATCAACACAACAAAATGCATGCAAGTTGATAATTTAAAATGTACGACTCTCCTTGAACTTCTACTTATGTGACTCTACTTGAACTTCTACCAAAGTGACTCTCCTTCAATTGGAATTGTACAAATCCTCTTGAATCGTATAGTTGTACATATCTCTCTGAATTGTACCGCAGCTAAAAACAAAAATAGTACTTTAGGTAGTTAATTCCTAACAGTTTTTAAACTTTATAAATTGCTGCTCATGCATCTCATTTGTCATATTCAATTTTAGCCATTTAGATTTAAATTGTCAAGTGTTACTTTTTACAATGACAGTTTTATAATCATGATTAGTATTCATGTATTTTAATCTTAACATGGATTAGTACCAAGGTAATTTAATGCAGCATTGATGCCAAAAAAGGTCTAGACATAACAAAATTTAATCTGTCGAGTGTCAAAATTTGAGCATATTATTGGACAATTTTAAATTTTTAGACAAGCACAAAAAGTTTTAATTGCAGCACCCACTAGTAGATGCTATTCAGTTGTTTTTTTATCATAATTTCAATATATGTGCTAAGCATTTCATTATTTATAAACCTATTATTAGGTGCAGTGGCAAAATATAGCAGCAAGACACAATGATTTGAGGACATCAAAAGTGTTGAATTTTATCATATCCATCACTTTTTAGCAAGGAGTATACTGAATTGTACAATTCTTGCAGTGTTAACTTGAAAACTGTCTGCAATAATCATACATAAGAGTGCTGGTCTAGTTACAACTCTTACCTTTAGAAGGTTCTTGTCTGGTTCTTAGTCTCAGAATCAATATCATTCCGTGTCATGTGTGCTAAGTGTAGATTTGGCCATTTCTTAGATATACCTGTACCTGACTATAATTCCCATGTTTTATCCTTGATGCTTGGATAGAGTCTTGGCACTAGATAGATACTCTGTTACAATGGGTACATTTTTTCGTTGGTAAATGTTTTATTATGAATATAAATTATGTATTGGGCTGTGCAAGTGTTGACTCTACATTTAGATTGTGCAACAATTTTATCCTTTCTCTTACTAAAGAAATTATAATATTGAGACATCAGTTAAACAAAAATATGCCCCTTCCACAAATGATAGTATTGCATAATTTTATGGTTTAGGGTAAATGATTTCATTTTAATACTGTCAGAGATTTATGACTGAGCCAAATGCAAATACTATGATAGATATAATCCATGGATGACTAAGTTTGCCACCGTTATGTGTACCTATTACACCATAAGCGGAAACCTCTAACATGATACATATATTTTTATTTTGGTAATAGTACAGGCTTGCTTTTTATCTCTACACTAATTAAGAATGTTTTTAGTAAGACTCAAGCATCTTTAGCCTCCATTAGCATTAAGTAAGGGCTAACTTTTTCAAACACCAGGCATAAAAGTAGTAATTGTGTTATTGTTGTCTTTTGGAACTGCTACAATTATCCTACCTGATCATCAATGATTCAATGCAACTTTTTTGTAATCGAAATTTCAAATTACACATCAACTTCTGCCAATAAGTTAGTCTGTCCTCATTTTCTTGGGCATGAAGTTATCAAGTGGCAAGTAGAATTTAGAATGAATTTCCAGTAAAGGGCCTAGCTTATTTTTTTCAGGATAATACAAAATTTACATATTTTATCTTAAGTATAAAAGCAACATCAGTAGCATATCATGCTTACAGACGATCCTGAGACCACTTTTTCTGATCCTTACATTTATTGTTTAATGTTTCTTCCTAATCTTGGGTATCGACTACACCATATAGTCATTCTGAACAGAGTTGAAGGAAAAAATAATCCTACTCATTAGCCAGATTCAATTGAATATACTTTTTTCGACTACAACTTAAGTTTCTCAGCCTCTTTGCAATCTCAACACTGACATTGAATCTTATCATTTTCATGCTGCACCTAAAGAGGACCATAAGATCAATAATCACGTTCTCTATCCATTCCTGCCATCATTTCTTGTCCATCATAATTTACCTTTTTCTCATCTTTCATTTCTTTGTTTGCTTTACTAGCCATATTATTAACTTGTCTCTCCTCTGCTGCTATATATTGTAGCACTCTCTTTAAGTTACAAAGTGAACATGAAGTGATGCACAAAAATGTGCCATGTTACTCTTACTTAATTGGAATTATATAGTTTATATAAATCTATTAAATATTTTACATGTTCCTCAAGAATTGCAACGTTCCGAGACACATTTACAGTTTTGAATGATATTTCCATGGTGAACAAGACAAGTGCTTATCAGGATTCCATTCCCATCCACACAATCTCATCAAACTAATATCAGTACTGAGCAATCCTTTCATATCGCTACTTCCAGCTTGCAAGTACAAAATCCGTCGATCCATTAAAATTTGTTTTGGCTTTGATAATTCGACTAAACGAGGAGAATTGCATTCCAATTTAACTTCGATTACATTCCGTGGTTTTTCGCTTACATAGTTTTTATCGCTAGGTGGAAAACTTAGATTATTTGGTTGTTTCGAAAATTCTGCTGCTTTCATTAGGTTTTTTTCTCTTTGAGTTTTGAAGAAAGACTTTTGTTGCTCGATCCTCTCCATTTGCTTCTCATGATCCAATCTAATCACAGCATCTTCTTGCTCAATCCTTGATAGTAATGACGTCGTAAATTCGACATCGCGTTGTAAAAGTCTTGGTGACACTACCTACCAATATTGATAAAAATAGTCAAAAATTGATCCAAGCAAGGGAACTAAAAAATATATAAAAGCCTATTAATTATAACTGCTAGACTGATGAACTCTAATGAAGAGTATTAGAGCGTTCGAAATTCAAATTGGTCTATATTCTAATCTTCTAGCATTTTATGAACAACAACTATCATTTTAAAGTAAGAATTGTGCAAAGAATGGTTTAGATTTTGGTTGTGGTAGAATGCTGTCGAATAATGAAAATGGTGTGCAAAAGCCGATTCTTGTACTATCGTCAGTAAAATCTTGGGCATAAATAAAATTTACGTTAAAATAGGCAATTTTTAAACAGCTTTGAATTTTGAACCAATGGGTAAAATACTATTTCATGTTAAGTTATATGCAAAAGTTTTATAAAAAATGACAAATTGGGATCTTTAACTTTCAATTTCGACAACCACAAATATGAAAAATGAGCTATTGGAAGTGCAGATTTTTCATTACTTCACTTAAGCGGTAGCATGAATTACCTGAGATGACAAAAAACTGTGGAACATATATTTTAACAAAAAATACATTGAAAATTCAAGTTTAGTTGCTCAGCAGAATTAAGTTATGAGTTTCGAAATCCAGTTGAGCAAAGTCTGTGAAGAATATTGAAAAATAATATATGCTACTGCATAATGACTCAAACAATGCTATTATCATACAATTACGTGCAATGTTACATATCTTTTTTACATCTTGTTTTTCTATCCTAAGCGAAAGGTTAAATTGAGATCGTGGATTTTTGTGTGGAATGAAATGCATTCAGTGATTTTTTCAATAGCAATTTGTCTTAGACATCTAGATTGGAAATGGTAAAAGTATCTTTGCTAATTGATGTTCTTAAAAAAATATCCATCAACTATGAACAGGGATAGGATAGTACGAGTTAAAAAAATTAAGGCAAGATCAAATTAGCAGAGCAAAAACAAGCAGAAGTTCCTCTATTTGTCAAAAAAGTAAAAGCAGAAAAAACAATGAATTTGCAGCAGGAAAGCAAAATTTAGAATTTAGTAATTTAATTATTTTATGCAATCTATAAAATTTTTTTGAAAAATCCCACATGTCACAATGCGATTATACTAGTCTATACTTTACGACGTAATTAAAATAATGAAACAATTTTAAGTCAGAATAAATTTTAAGTGCCTAGTTATTCAACATGTAAGTTAAATCAATAAGGATGCTGCAAGGAAATGATGCACGTGCACAGAAGATTAAATAGAGAAGATTACCAAATGAGTTTGTCAGTATTAAATCTCCTTTTTTATATATAATATAAGAAAAATATAAAGACATGATACTTCCATGAAAAGGCAAATATAATCATCCTAATTCACTAAATTTGGTCACATATAACGACTCTTACATGTATCAATCGGTGAGGAGGAAGTTTACTAAGTCCTGTAGGCGGTCTGAAAAAATGTTCTGGCCTCAATGCATTACAATCTGCAGACTTTCGATCAGACTTTCGATCTGAAATGAAATTGGCATTTATTTTGCAATTTTCTGCTCTTTGTCGGCTGAAATTTTTCATAATTTCTCGCCTTCTCTTGGCACCACGTCGAATTTCGTGTTTTGCTTTTTGAAATTCTGCTTCTTTCCTTGATTTTATCACTTGAGAGTGATTATCTAATGCAGCCTTGCAGTCGTAGTAGTGCATTATCCACTATAAGCGTGAGAATATTAGAGAAAGAAAGTTTCCTATACAGTTACAAAAGCATTACGTTGAGCAGCTTACATTTGGTTTGTGCCACTGGTGAGATATAGAAAATTATTCATTATATATATCAATTAAAAAAATTTAAATCGATGAACAAAAAAAACAAATTCAATAAATGTTTCTACCATGGAAACATCATAAATTTTTCTATCAATCAGCACATAGAGTCTTGTATTGAAATAATGATAAAAGACTATCGAATACTAGCCTTTAAATTAAGAAGTTTCAATTGAAATCAACATATTAACTTTAAAATTGCTAGTGGAGGATTTGATCCTTGATTGAGAATCATAATTGAACATGACTTACACGCTACTCCAACCATCGATGCTATCTCAATGTGTACAATACTTATTGGTAGCACTTTCAAAACAGCCCCCGCAACATGTACATGTACCAAAGAAGAACGAGTTGAGGAGAAGCTGTTGGCCTCATTTGACAGTTCAATCATATGGAGGACCGGAAACATTTTTCAAAATAGGCGATTGCTACAATTGCTAGTGGAAGCATGATGGTTTATGGGCTTAACTGATTGCGACCTTTGGGCAAGAGATACTTTCAGTATAAGGTACCTTTTTCGTGAAAATATCAAAATTAGTGGCAGTTTCAAATATAATAGTATTATTTATAGTAATACTTTTTGTAATACAAAAAATAGTAGTATTTGCTAACCCATAATTTGTCATTTTTCTTAGTAGGGCCTACATATGAAGTGAGAATTACTAGCATTGGTTGAATCGATTTTATCTAAAAAATCGAACCAGAAATATAAGTTGCTGCTATTGAAACACATATTCAAAATTCAAGTCATTGCTAACGCATAAGTATCTCATGCTATGCTGCTGTTGAATTCTTCTGTACTATGTCTACTGTACTTCAGTCATGGAGGAAGATTAGATGTCGTAAATTCCAGAAGTAACTTGAGAAGCAAAGTGAATATAAGTCTGTTTTGCTTTGTAAAAAAAGATTTCTGCACTTAAATAAAAAACCCACCAAGTCCTGAATTCATTCTATTATCACTAATCTGACCTAAACCCAATCAGTACCCTTACCTGCATTGTACCTAACATTTTCACATGCACCCGCCCACACCGGCTTCAACAATAATCACTGCAACTCTAAGCAAAATGAGAATACCTGTTAAACGATGTACTGTTGTTATAAAGTGTACAGTGGATCCCTTAGACAGTTTTATTTATGAGGCACCCACACTCATCATTTTAACATATTCATTGTCTATTTGAAATGCAACTAGAGCAGCATACAATGCTTTAGATCGAATTTGGCTTGGCATCTTTATAACCCCAGGACATTTTCCATCCCTTTTCAAAACTATATTGAACAGAATGGCATGATATTCAATATATATATATATACATAAGTTGTTCGTTGCTGCAATTGTGCTGAATTACAAGATGTGCAATGATGACTAGAGATAATTATAGAGTGCATAAAGCAAATAGTAAGTTCTTTATTGACAGAAAATTAGAGTTTCTTGATATGAAACAATGTACTAAAGTTGCAGATAAAAAGGGTTGTACTCAAATGTGGAGCTAAGATATTAGCTTTAAAAGTATGTTCTATTGATTATATAAAATATTTGAAACATGAAAGGTATGAGCACACTTAGCCTTTCAATCTGCTAGAAAATTTTAATTAAACAGCTTAATATATCAAGAAGAAAAGGTATTGACTAAACAAGTTCAGTGTAAATTGCAATGCTATTTAATATCCATGCACATAATTTTTTGCTTGAATGCAAAGTTAATCTCATTGAATTTAAAGTATGCAACATATTTTCAAAAAACATTCATTTATGTGCTAGTAAGGGTTACAAAAAAAACATGACAGGCTCTGTTTTTTTTATTCTATTTCAAGGATACTTTAAAAGTAGTGATATTATTATTTATGATAACTTAGTATATAGAAGTTTTTGATAGAGAACACATTTGAGGCTATGCATGGAAATGAAAAATAACCATGTTTATATGACTAGTGTTAGAAACATGAAACACAGCAGAACACAGGAAACTGTGATAGAAATGTGTATATTTATTATGCACTAATTGTGTTGATAGAAGTGAGCTAACTTCATCAACACAACAAAATATAAAACCCTACTAGAATCTGTGCAGCCAATTTACTTGGAAGGTCATAAATGAACACTGACTACAGCTATAAAAATAGAATTAATCTCTAAGGGAGTTAATTCCTAACAACTAGTTGAAAGTTAAGCTGATTAATGTTCAGACTGCAGTCAAACATGAAATGAATAGAAATATGCCATTTTGAAATTGTAGCAATTAATGCTATAGAGTAAGTATCTAACAACTTTCCATTCTGGGATGATTTTTTAGAAAACCTACTTACCTTGTATCAAGATATTGTTCAATTAAGTCCATTTCTTTCCTTATGAAGCAGTTCCTTGGCTAGGATTTTATTTTTTTCTAATTAAATGCAGCTGTTGTAGTACAAACATGTTTTCTTGTAATCAAATTTTCCTAAAATCATATTATATATTAATTCAGTTTTTGTTTTACACAATATAAACTTTAAAGTTATCATATTTTGCATAAAAAGGTACTGAATTTTTAGAGAAAAAATTTAGTAAAATTGAATTTAAAAATATATCAAGTGAGGCACCGAATAAAATTGTCTATATTTTAAAATAAGTTCAGTGGTAGTACAACCTTAACTTTTACTGAGTACATTATAGCATAGGACAGTATTATGTTATGGTATTTTGTGAACTAGTACATATAGTAATGTCAATTTATATAACACACTGTATGAATCACTTTTGCAAACTGTTTTATTGCAGTTTAAAAATACCTGTGGAACTTAAAAACAGTACTTTTTACATTTCTTTCTTAATAATTTGCTTGTTATTAAAAGTACGTTTCTTTTAAAAAAGTGACAAAATTTATTAGAATAAAACATAATCACATCTAGAGATATTTATACACATTACTTGCTGAAACAATATTATATCAACCTAACTGTGAACAATATAAAATGGCATGTATTTGCATACAACATAAAGATTATCAAAATCAAGAATCTGAATTATGTAGTAATATACACAAATGTTTATAAACCATATAAATATGGTTTAAATCTGCCATATTAAAAAACAATGCCAATACTTTATAATAGATTGCAATTGCAATTTTTCCACCCTCTATGGGGTATGTGAATTAGTATTATCAAGCATTTCTCTATTTATTGAAAAGGATAGTACATTAAGTCTGAAAAAGGTACCTTAAGAATAATATGGAAAATATTCTCAAAACAAATTTAGCATTTAGGAAAAAATTAATTTACTTGCATACTCGGTTTGAAAAATCTTTGAAATAAGAATTGAGACTTGCAAAGAAAAGGATAGAATTAGAAAGAAAATGAAGAGGACAATGAAGATGGATTGACAGTAACAGCAAAAGAGGAACAAAAACAAGGAAATGTAAACAAAAGTATTGAATTTTGTGTTTTCATTAATGAAATGAAAACATAAGCATGAAATATAGAAGAATTATTTATGACTAGCTTGAACTTGATGAATAGATACATTTTTATTGGTTGATTTGTGGAACATCATAAAATAAGAATAGAACACAAACTTCTATTGATCAATTTGTGGAGTATCAGAAAAATACACAGCATTATAGAACATGCGGATCTAAAGAATAATTGCAGTCCTAGCAATAAGTCACAAAACAAATTTAATCCTATTTCATATATATTGGAGCATGTGTAGCGTGATTATGCCTATGCTGGGATAACTAGAGATAAAGTTACTGTTAGGAACTGTTGTGACACAACAAAACAGGCAAACAATGCAAGAGAGTAACAACTCAAATGTACATCATATCTTGACCTGTGTTGTGAGAATCGATTACACTTCTCAAACACAGCATTACTAATTTTTGACCTATTGTATGACTAGCCACTTATTGAGAATGTGACTAGCATAAAAATAAAGAATGTTCCTAATAGAAACATCTGCAGCTAAAATAGAAAAGGAATTAACTTACAATATAAGTTAATTCCTGACAGGAACTAACTCCTTAAGGGGTAAATTCTATTTTATAGCTGTGGAATTCTAAGCTTTATGGCAAGTCATTGCTGGACTTTGGTGATGGACTAGGATTAGGATTTGTGTGTTGCTGCAAAGTGCATTCACTTCCAGCAACACAATTTATGTCTGTGTAAATATACTTTTTACTGCAATTTTGAGTCTTGTTTGAAAATAAATTTATAGCAGCTGCCAAATCAATTTTTTTACTTTATTTGCAGAAAGTATTTGATTTGAAAGTAGTTAATATTTTACTAGTTTAGATATTTGTTTTTAGGTCATAGATAAACTTGAACTTTAGCAAAGCATCTTAGATTTACATTAAATCACCTCTAGTTATTTAAAAGTTGCAGCTTTATTTCTATGAAATATAAATAGTATATTAGTTTCTTTTATTGTTTAACTTTCACTTTTGCAATTCTGTATTTTATAACAAATACTAGTGTTGAATTTTATGAAGTCTGAGTATGATAATTTACATGTATGGCACAACATTTCTCTTTAAGGATAGCTTTTAGGTTGCCCATCTAATTTTAGTCCGTCCCATTGTGTATAGGTTGACAGACTGATGATGCTTTTCATCATGTTATTTTAATTGCCTAATGACTATTGCAATTTTATTGAATCTGAAATTTAACTATGTAAAACATTTTTGTTTTGAAAATATTGAGGTTCAATTAAATTGTTTCAGATCCTCCCCCCCTGCCATTACTTTAGAACCACTTGTAACAACAGACAAAATACTGCGATCAAGAAAATAAAATAAGTCTCCTACAGTTTTGTGGTGGCAACAAGTAGTCTTCTCTACACTTCAGTTTGGACAATGATGATGTTAGGATTCTTGAGTAAATGTATTGCAGAATATGATAAGATTTGGAAGCATTGGGATTTGAACCCAAGACCTTAGAGCTACTTATCAATTTTTGTATTGTTGAACCATCAACTCCCGAGAAGTGGGGAGGGGCTGTAGGGTTCCTAGTATCTGGGGACAGGGCAGATATCATGACAGATGAGTAGCAAATGTTGAAATGCAAGATTGAAATGATTAAGGTTTTGTGGCAAGGTAAACAGTTGACAATGGCAATAAACTCACAAAATGAGAAAGAATAAATGAAAACATTTACTTAATGACAAGAAAGATAACAAAAAGGTGATTTACATACCAATATGCCAAAGAAAACAATGCTACAGAGTATGTAGCATAACACATTGATGAAAAATGAAATTGGTATGAAAGCACTCAGGAAACAAAAGTAGATATTGAAATTAGAATGTGTTAAAGATGAAAATTCATCTCCAACATACCAAAAAATTTCAGTCATTTTGATTGATATCTGTGGATTGCAGTGGAAGATAGAAGTTTGTCACAATATGCCTTACTTTGGAAAAGACAAATACAGAAAGAAAATATCATGTTTAAGGTAATATGTTAACTTGTCAATCAGAATTGCAGAAATAGACTTTGAACTGAGGAAATGAATTCTAAATAAATATAAATGGATCACAGGTCTTGAACAAGATAATGAACAGTAGCTGTAGCAATCAAACATGTACAGAATGTATTGTTTAAGTATTCCGCTTACTGTTTTTACTCTGCACCAAAGCAAGCATAAGTACATGATTTCCACTTTTTTAAATTCCATTTTGTACTTCAACCAATATTATTTATTCCATTCTCAAATTATCCATTCAATAGCATATACTCTAAAGAATATACCCCCTGTCTTGATAAGTATTCTACAGAGTATACTTTCACATGAATACTTTAATACATAATTCCGGCCTCTAAATATCACATAAGCATTATAAAACTACACAGTGTCATTACAGTAGTAAACAGTGGTTGGACAATAGAATCCTAAGACATTGTATTAGCATTGCATTTGCAAGAGACTTGTTGGCTCAATTACGATTGTATCACCAACATATACAACTTAAAGGGTTTTTTCAATGAAACAAAGGACAAGTCTCTTAAATCAGTATGGCTTTGCTCAATTGAGATTATTCCATAAATAAGTATAGTTAATTGAGATTGTTGCATGAATAAGTAAGATCAAACAAAGAAAAAACCATTCTATGAAGTTTAAAAATAATTCATGCTGAGATAGTGGCCATTCATGTTAGGAAACAAAATGTCATCAGTCAAAGCACTTTGTTAAAAGGTTATTTTCACTTGCTATCTTTGGTAATCAACAATGCAGCTACTATAGTTTCTTTCCTAAATTTAAAAACCATTTGATATCAATTTGTTATGCATTAAATTCCACATTTAAAAACTTGGCAGAAAAAATACGTGGTAACTAGATACATTGTATACTATGTAGAAGACACGTAGTTCATTTTGATAATATTTTTAATGCTGTATTTACAGTTCTATGCAGCGTAGGGGATAACAATTTCCATTGTACAAGACACACATGTCACTGTCAGGATATCTGCCCTGTCCCCAGATACTAGGACCCCTACAGCCCCTCCCCATCTCTTGGAAGTTGATGGTTCAACAGTACAAAAATTGAACAGTAGCACTAAGGTCTTGGGTTTGAATCCCGATGCTTCCGAATATTATCATACTTAGCTATACATTCACCCAAGGATCTTAACAGTCATCACACAGACAATTGCATAGGCAGTTATTTGTCATAATAATCATCATATTCAATCAAATAATCATGATCATATTTGTTTGAATCATCATCTGCTGTATCAGATAGAGAAAACATGGTGCATCTGCTAATATGGCTTACACTATCATTGTAATAGTAGTCATCATAATCAATCAGAGTATCACACTGAGGAACTGTATAATATCTGCTTTTAAGCTGAAAAATGTTCTGACAAGTCAAATTGACTTCATGGCTATTTCATTTTAAGCAGAAGAGAACATAAATCAAACTGAATCAGATGATCAGGTTAAAAGCCTCTATAAAGTCTATACAATTATATTTTTGTTTGACAATGTTACAAAGTTCTTGCCAGAAAATGTCTTGGAATTAAGAGAAAGTAACAGTTTTAAAAAAATTCACATCAATTTAAACAGTTTTAAAAGCATGTTCTCAAATACTGGAGTGAAGCTTCTGGTAAATAGTCATTTGTCAATGAGATAATGAAAAGGATGTATTTTGATGTACTCATGGTTTGCCATTTCATTGAAGTCAAAGTTTGCTAGCTATTCTGTAAAGTTTTTTCTGAAGAAACTTCATTCATTTAATATTAATAACATATTCATGCAATAGATTATTTCATATTACAATCATGAATCATTATTTATTAGAATGATTGAAGATATGTGTTAGCAATTTCAAGCATGTATTGCCTTTGTCAGGATCTGATCTGTCTTGCCATGGTTTGTTATGGAACTGTGACTCTATGGACTTAATTCGTCTTATATGTGCATTCTAGTAAAGAATGTTCTCATTTGCGTGTTCTCATAAGTATGTTCTCATAAGTGTGTTCTCATATGCATGTGCTCTCAAGTAGTATTTTACTGGCAAAATTCATTCTTGGCAACACATGAATAGGGATTAATACATTATTCGCTGTGTGTGTTTTCTTTGGATTTCTGGTTGTGCGTATTATTGGCTATATGCATAGTCTTTAATCTAGTGATTCCTAACAGTCTTAAGCAAGAAACCACAATGTACTTTAAAATTCATTCAAATTTTTTAAATGATCCATGCATTTTAAAACTGTTCCAGTAAAGTTCTTTATGAAAACGTAACTTGCAACAGCATGGTAATTTTTGTCCACACAAATTCTAATAAGTAGAAAGTTATATAATAATTATACAAATGTATTTTTTGAGACAATGTTAACACTTTATGCAACGAGATATAAATTTAAAATTTTTAACTATTTATTATATTTACATTCTAACGTTTTTACCTGGAAATTTCAAATTGATTGGAAATTGTCACTCTTGGAATCCCGTTCTTTTTTAAGCGCATCTAATCCATTTTCGATCAATTTTCTTTATAACAAACAGGGCATGTTCTGTTTTTAGTGAATTTTCCAAATTTTGGCAATGAGTTCATTTGATATTTATAAGCACATCTCAAATTTGTATTTTAGAAAATAGAATCTAAGCTGAGATGTTAAATAAAGTTTGGACAGTTACAATGAAACTTAAACATATAAAAATGAAATCTCATCATCTACAAAAGTCTGCAATGAACTGTCTTCTATAGGCTACAAATAATTTGCATGCCACCAACAGCGAGGCCAGCAGCAGCCAGATCTGTTCCAGCCAGAATCTCACAAGTACCACCAGCAAATACGCCAGGAGCTCCATCAAATTGTTTGCCATTGATAGTAGTAAAATGAGCAATTATCATACCAAATTCAGCAAACTCAGCAAAGGACTCTATTTCGTAGCATAATTCCTTTCAAGGTTACTCAAAATTTATGCCAATAACAACATTGAAACACTGCTGAAGGAAAGAGGTAAGAAAAAACAATGAAAAGAATTTGTAATGTACTTGTAATAGATTTTCCGGCTCTTTGATAAGGTATAGAGCTGAGTCACAGCCATCATCTTCATGCTCACAACTCATTTTGCTCCAAGTATTATTTGAGACTCTTTCTACTGCAACTGTCTGCAATTTGTTTTTCATGACACTTTATTTCACTTTCTATCAACTAGTTTCAAACAGTTCTGTACGCAAATGGAGGAAAGCTGCTGCTCCCCGCTCTCATGCTAAGCTTTATTCAGATGATTTTTATATATTTAGTCAATAGTTCTGAAATAGGATATATTCCTACATGCTCAAATCAAAAGAATTTTGGAGCTGCCAATGAAAAGTTAAATGCTGAAAGTGGCTGCAATGGAAAGACTAAACAAAATTTCATGATTTAATAATTGCAGTCAAGTTCCTTAGCAAAACTTGCATTTTGAAATATGAACTTTTTTCTATTGAAAAGGCATTGAATGTTTTTGCAACTACTTGCATTCTAGCAAAGTTGTCAAAACCTAAAGCACTCTTCAAATTCATATAGAAAATTTTTTGTTTGCTAGATACAGTTTTAATAGCATGTTAAACTTACAACCATAAAATTTTTCATGAATAAGTAGTTGCAATAACTAAACTAATTGAACAATTTTCTAATTCTACAAGTGTTAGGAATTAACTTCCTAAAGAGTTATTTCTCTTTATTGCTGTGCACATACTTCAAGAAGATTTGTATAACTGTACAGTTCAAGAAGATTTGTACAATTCATGGAAAGTCACAACTCAAGTTCAAGGAGAGTCATGAATTTAAGGAGAGTCATGCATTCTTTTGTATCTTGTTATGTTGATAGAATGTTCTCACTTCTATCAACACAAGTCAGTAAATGTAACGTACATGTTTCATTCTTGTTCATTGTATTTTGCGTTCCTGACAACAAGAAAAATGATCAATATAGTTTGAGATTCCATATTTCCATTCCAGTTCACCATTATTACATGTAAAGATTGCATAGAAGCACATACAAGTACCAAGTTGATTTAAGTACTAGTAATCTTGTATATTCATAGAATATTTGATGACAAGTTAAAATTTTCTAATTGGATATGTGCTTTCATCAATTTGAAATTGTAGCATATTAAAAAAAATTCTGTACATCTAGCTTTCATGCCAAATGACAGTTGACAGTTGATAACGGATAAATAGGTTTTTGAAGAGGAAATTAAAGAGCAGGTAATCAAGTGAAGCTCAAACCATCTGGACTTAAGAATAGTTTATTAAAGCAAAATGGCAGAAAACAATGAAGATACCACAATAGTTGAAAATTCAGAAATAAAATTTTTTATGAAATGATGCAAGGTACAACTGTTATTTCATCCACTTCTACTTTTTCTTTGGATGAAATTTTTTAAATTTCTAATTTTCAGTCAATAGATCATTTTTTTCAGCTTTAAATCTTCATGCACACAATAAAATGAAATTATTCTAAACTGTCTCAAGCATGAACTATAACTTAAATTGAAACTTTGCTCAATGATAATAGAAATATCTAAATATTGTTGATAAAAGCTTGACAAATTGAAATTTATAGCATTTGCCTCTAAATACATACTTATAGTAGTATTCAGCATTAAACACCACAAAAAAACAATGGCAAAACCATAAACAAACAGAACAAGCAAATCTAAAAAGAGTACACCAGTGCAAGTACTAGTTTATATATTTACCTGCCTTTCAGCAATTAATTTATAACATTACATTTTCTCAACACATAGCATCTACAATATTTGCAAGAAGAACTTTACTGTTAACAAATGGCTAAAAAATTATATTGCATCTCTATCTTATGCCAACATTCTGTTTTGACAGTCAATTACATTAATTATTAATAATATGAAAATGACAACTGCTATAGTTTTAAAAAGGAACAACTTGAAAATCTGCAAAAATTCTTGTATCTCAATAAACTAATAGTTATAAATATATTAAAAAATTATTAGTAAAACAGCTCAAAAACTTTGTCTCTAACATTACATTTTTAAAGCACTAATTTGTTTTCATTAAAAATGAAGAACTGGTTGGTAGCTCAAAGAAGAAATTACCAACACCACATGCATCTGAAGTCTTGTTGCTGTTTGATTTGCTTGTTCATATGTACTGGCCAATAGCTCATGGTGCTAAAAATAAGTTTGTCGTTTTGCAGATTTTGCAAGTTTAATGTTCATGTTTTAATAAAGTTGTATAATCATAGAAAGTAACAAGTATTTTATTAGTGTTTCTGATGCAAGTGCATGTACTTTGTAAGTGTAATAACCAAATGGCTCAAGTTTAGGAAGCAACTATTTTTTTCTATTTTACAAATTTATGAAGACGCAATTATATAAGATTTAGCTGCTGCAATAGATTATGAGAAACTGCTGCAATGGATTACGAGAAACTGCTACAAATGGACTTTCTTTAGTGTTCTTGGAGGTAAGTGAACTCAATTTCTGTCCAGGTCAAAAGTTCATATTTATTTGCCATTGGTGAGTTTATAAAAGTTACTTTCATTGATCTAAAAAGAATTACAATTTACGAAAGGGTTTTTGAACAAAAATTTGTAAAAATATTGAATTATTTTTGTAGAAAAAGATTATTTTCCTAATAGTTGTCATTAACAGGAACTGCTAATTTAAAGATTATGTGAATAACCAGTAGTCAAATACAACTAGAAATCCAGAAGAAACATATGCAACCAATAATATATTAATTCCTGCTCATATGCTGCCAAGAATAAATCTTGTCAATACAATATTGCCTAAGAGAACACACTTAAAAGAACACACATAAGAGAATGCACATTCAAGACAAATTAAGTCAATGGAATCACAGCTTTATATAAGATTATATGGCAAAACAGATCAAATCCTGACACATGCCCCCCCTTGTCGTGGGTTCAATATGCTCTCAAAATCAATGTTTAAAACCTTTAGAAAGTTCACAACAGTATATTAAGTTCTCTTCTGGTTTTCATGAATTGTCTGAATCTGAATACCTTTTCAAGATAATAAAAAATAAAACTCTCCACAAATTTTCTTTTAACATTCAAAATATCTGTATTTTTGTAGAGTTTTCCAGTGTCATTGGTGTGCACGGGCGGTGGCACATAATATTTTTGGTCTGATAATTATTATGTCTTGTGACGTGATAATAGTAAAATATAGAACATTTTACATACAGGACATGGTAGCTGGAAATTTCAACTTACAAGCAACTGGGTAAATTATCTGAACAATTCTACATGGTCTCAAATGTCTCCAATCCAACATCAAACAGGACCTGGTAGTTTGAATATTTTATTTAGTCAAATAGACAAAATTATTAACCTGAAATACTTCAAAATGCTTTTTTTGGTCTGCAAGATGTTTAGACAACTCACTTGCAGTTTCTAATTCTTCTCTAATAATTCCAACATTTTCTCAGACTGATTTAATGTAATCTTGAACTGTAACCAGGGACTCAGGTAATAACTCCGTGGATCTGTCTAATGCAGGTTCATAACTGTAATTGGCACAAAGTTGTGACATATGTACACTTAAATGAAAATGCAAATTTTAACACAGTTCAGCCATAGGTAAGTTCTTGATCCAATTCTGCTACTGCTGTTCCAAATAATTCCATTGATACTGCTATAGTTTTTGTTTGACTCATTCTATTTGCCTATTAGTTTGCAGATGGTACGCTAAAGGTAATAACTGTCCTACATCATAGTTCTTTAAAAATTTAACTAAAATCTTGAAACAAATGTAAAGCCCTGATCTGATACTACATTCCAAGAAAAACTACAAAGTCAAACAATTTGGTCCATAAATATATCTGCAAACTTAAACAAATTAACTGTTTTTGTACATGCAACGGAGTGACTCATCTTTGTGAAATGGCCTGCAGCAACCAAGATGGAATTTATCCCCCCCCCCCACCAATGGTAAATCTGTAATCATATCCATCAAAAAAGAATACTGTGGATGGGGTGGAATGGTTAACAGCATCAGTAATCCAGGTGGTTTTTTTTTCCGTTCCGGCTTTGCACAAGCACAAATTTCATAAGAATCAACATAAAAAGTATAATTATGTTGATAAGGTGGTCACAAATAAGAATTCAATATGAACTCAAAAGTCATTTTTACACCAAGATAGCCTTCAAAAGGAAAATCATGACATACTGTTAATATTTCCATCTTCAAAGAATATGGTATGACAATTCAATTCAGAAACATTAAGCAATCATCTACTACCCAAAGATTTTAATCTTCATAATTTCATAGTAAAGACTCATCTTCAGCTTATGCAAGCTTAATACAATCCAATAATGTAAGTTTATCTGTTGCATGGGTCATTGTTAGGACTACAATAATACCTTAGATCCGCATGTTCCAGAATATTCTATACTTTATGTTCTGTTTCATATATTCTGATGACTCTTCACAAA